>LR749870.1:649467-718198 GCA_902729485.2 Mus minutoides | reverse complement strand
CCTCAGGAAAAACGACAGACACCACCTCAGAGTGAAAGGCTGGAAAACAATATTCCAAGCAAACGGCCCAAAGAAAAAAGCGGGGGTAGCCATTCTAATATCGAATAAAATAGACTTTCAACCCAAAATTATCAAAAGAGACAAAGAGGGGCACTTCATACTCATCAAAGGCAAAATCTTCCAAGAGGATCTTTCAATTTTGAATATAAACTTTTTGTGCTGAAAAGTAATAGAAGAGAAATATAGAATATCTCTCATGTATATGGAGAAAAAAAATCCCAAAGCAATTTAACCCCAGGGATAGCTAAAAAGGAATCTACATTATATCTACATCAGATTATTTAAAAACTCAAAATCTACTATGTTTATTGAACTAAGATGGACATAATCTCAAAAGAAATCACAACCAAAAAAAGTTTAATGAAATTCAGTATTTTTCTTCAGTAATAACTGCCTTTTTTTCAACTTTTTATTGATCCTTTGTGGATTTCACATAATGTACTCCAATACCACTCAATCAAAAAATAAAAATAATAAATATCTCATCATGGAAACTGTAGTGTGTCCCACAGTATCCCCTTTTCCCACACATCTTTAGTTGGAAGTGTTCGCTGCAGTGAGTCTTTGGTCTGGTTTGAGGCTTCTGGCTTCTGCAACACTCAATACTGGATCCTCACTAAGACTCCTCTCAGATATCCTATTGTTGCTATTGTCATGGAGATCCTGAAGCTTTGGATTTACAAGACCATCCTCTTCACACACTCTAGTAGTTGGGGTAGATGTTGGGCTGTGCCAACTCAGAGCCCTGGACCTGGGCCTGGTAGCTAAGTTGCTCAGTTCACTAGCTCTCCCACACCCAAATTACCAGGGCTAACTCTCCATCACTTCCCTGGCTAGCTCACCTAAATGCTGCAAGCCAGCAAGGAAAGGTCTCCAGCTTTCCTGACCTCAGGACCAGCTCACCAGTATCCACACCACCAGAGCCAGCTCTGCTCTCTTGCCCAGAAAAAGGTTCAGGACCTGCAGCTCAAGAGGTGCAAGGTCATCTCTCCCCTCTCCTGACCTTAGGGCCAGCTCTCCTGCTGGTCAAAGGTGGCAAGGGGTTGGGTGAAACCATTTTTTTTTTTTAAAAGCAAATTAGGAATAAAAATTCTTTACAGTAGTTACAAACAGTAGCAAGCATTGTAATAGTGATAAACGTACAAAACTTACTTTCTGGAATCAATAAGACAAGGAAATAAGATGTCATTTCTGTGTAATACACTGGAGATCTTTGCCAATGTAATAAGACAACAACAAAATTGCAATGCTTGGGAATGTGATTGTGCACACAGAAAGTCTAAGAATCTAACAAGACTGCCAAGCACAAAATCAACATGTGAGAAATTAATTTTCCTTTACACCAGCAGTAGCAATCTGAAGATAAAGATTTTAAGACAATACCAATTACAAAGCACCAAATATCCAAGAGTAATGGCAGTGAGGAAATCTGTGTCTAAGACTTTACAACTCTGAGGGAAAGTAGAATCCAGGGCCATCATGAACAGCAGGCTCTGTATTTTAAAGTGTTTGACAGAATCTTAACCAAGATACTTGAGCTTTGAGGAGTCCATTTGACTGTGATAGAATTCTGGAATTTCACCTTTTGGAATGTGGGAGTCAGCTTGTTACACATTTTGAACAGATCCTCTCATCTGGAAGGAAGGAAATATTTCTGAATTCATTGTGCCTTTTCATTACCTCAGATCCTAAAAGAGCTTTCCAAGAACCTTCATATCTAAATCCAGTCTTCCAACTGCTTGGCCCCCAAGAGCAAGTCTCTTCCACCACCACTCCTAACTCCAAAATCCATTCATTTCTGTGCAGATAATGAATAGCGAAAAAAAACCAACAATCCTGCAATAGTTACTAAAAGTTATATATGCAAAATATATGACGAACATCTGCATATCCTTAAGAAAGACTCAAATAGGAAAACAGGCAAAAAAAATTGAAACAGCTACAAATGAAGACATTCAGTAACTGAAATAACAAAGTTCTCAAACTTACTGCTCACTAGAGACATGCCCTATGTGATATTCCACATGCAGAATCAAGACGCCAGACAACTCCGTCCTCTAGCAATATGAAGGGAGTGGAAGGCACACCTTTCTGATGGGATGGGTATATCATGATGTAGGTTATTTTTTCAGCCTCATATACATACTTTAAATAGGCAGACTCAGTGTTCAAGAATGAAAGGGAGCGCTGAGCACAGTAAAGTGAATGCATTTCTTTTGTCTCTTTTACATTTTACTTTATTTTTTCTTTTATAGGAAGTAGAGAGCTTTTTCATATAATATACACTACTTATGGTTTTCCCTCCCTCTGCCCCTCCCAATTCCTTCCCACCTCTAAGACCATCGGAGTCCAGCCCCTGTCTGTCTCATTAGAAAACAAACAGGCATACTTACGACCACGAGGGTGGTTTTCCCAGGATGAAGCTTATCCATTGCGCTCCAGATGTTCTGACCCCTGTGACACCCCCATCAAAACCAAAACCAAACAAATAAAATAAATGGGCAGCTCAGGGATAATAATAGAATAAGATGAAATAAAACCATTGGAATGGAACAAAACAAATACAAAGGAAAGGAGCCCAAGATGAAAGAGACAGAGAGAGACTCAGACACACTCGGGCACTCAAGAATCCCCATAAAAACCCAAACCAAAATCCATTATCTATATACACATACTCACACATGCACACAAAGGACATGTAGGGTAAAAAGTGAGAAATACATTTTAAAACGTTAAAAATGTATTTTTTAAGGCAAATAGAAAGCTCTGAGAAGGAACCTTCAAAGACATTGAGTTGGTTTTCTGTTGGCCATCTACTGCCCACCCTCAAGAATAATTTGTTTCCTCAGTGAGATTCCCTTTGAGGAAACTAATTTTTCATTTGCAAGTGGTTATCAATTGGAGATAAATTCCAGGTTAGAGATGGGGGTATATGTCCTCTTCTCCTTGGAGTTCCAGGACCCCAATTGGCACAGAGCCACACAGGGACTCTATCTACCACTTCAGTCTCTGTGAGTTCATATATGTGCTGATCCTGCTGAGTTTAGAAGGCCTCGTTTTCTTGGTGTCTTCCATCCATCTCCTCTGGCTCATACACTGCCTCCTCTTCCTCAGCGTTCTCTTAGTTCTTAGGGAGTAGGATTTGATGGACACATCCCATTTAGGACGAACCTCCCAAGGTCTCTCACTCTGCATATTTTCCTTCTGTGGGTCTCTGTCCCATCCACTGCAGGAGGAAGTTGCTCAGGTAGTGTCTGAGCAAGGCACTGACCTATGAGTGTGGCAGAATGTCAACAGGAGTCATTTTTTTGCTACAGTCAATTAATAGTAGTTTTATTTGGTTTTACCCTAGGTCCCTGGGCTATCTAGTCTCAGGTTCTTGTTTAACCAAGAAGCATTGGGTATGGGTGCCACCTCATAGAATGGGCCTTAAGCCAAATCAGTTATTGGTTGGCTAATCCTACAATTTTGAGGCCACCATTGCACTAGCATATCTTGCAGTCAGGACATCATTATAGGTAAAGGGTTTGTGGCCAGTGTTTATGTTTCTCTTTTGGTAGTGTGCAGAGTATCTTCCGGTACCCAAGAAGCTCTAGGTAGGCACCAGCTCAACTTCTCTGTGTTCAATGAGTTGTGTGGTTGTTGTCTCCAGAAATAGGGTCTTGCTGTCAGTTTGTGGAGAGCAGTCTACAGCTTTGGCAACAGCGTGGGTTGTTTGGGGATTCCTGTGGAACCCCTTTGGCCAACAATTTAATTAGATGTAACCCAAACCCAGTTCTGGGAGGTTCATTTGGTGACAAAAGATAGCCAGTTGGGGCTCTGTCTCCCCTGTTATTTGGTGATTTTATCTAGATCTCTTAACATACATAAAATGTATTTTAGGAAGCTTCTACTGTATTAGGTTACATAACCACCCCTAAAATGGCCCCTTCAATTTAGCTGTCTCTCCCTGTATTCTCTTCACCTTCCTGCTTGGTCCTCCTATTCCAGTCACCACCCACCTCATCAGTTCCTAATTATCTAGCCTATTTCTCTTTCCTAGAAAGATCACCCCCAGTAGAATGTCTGTAGTTCTGTAGGTTATAACTTGGTCATCAAAAACTTAGCAGCAAATATGCACATATAAATAAATACATACCATAGTTTTGTTTCTGGATCACTAAAGGGCTTTTTTTTTTCTAGTTCCATCCATATTTATCTGAAATTTTCATGATTTTTTTTAGCAACTGAGCAATATTCCATTTGTAAATGCACCACATTTTCTGCATCCATTCATCTATTGAGGGACATGTAGGTTACTTCCAATTTCTGGCTGTTACGACTAGAACAGCAATGAACATGGTTGAGCAAGTGTCTCTGTGGGAGGATGAGGCATCTTATCCTTTGGGTATATGTCTGAGGATGGTAGAGCTGGATCTTGAGGTAGAGCAATTCCTATCCTCTTGAGGAACCACTACACTGATGTCCATAGTGGCCATGCAAGCTTGCACACTCACCAGCAATAGACAAGTGTTCCCTTCATTCCACGTCCTTGCCAGCACGAGCTTTTGAATTTAGCCATTCTGACAGTTATAAGATAAAATTTAGATTTCATTTCCCTGATGACTAAGAGTGTTAAGCCAGGCAGTGGTAGCCCACATCTTTAGAGCCAGCAGAAGCAGCCATAGTTACACAGAGAAAGCCTGTCTCAAAAAACAAACAAACAAAACCCCAAACAAACAAAACAAGAGAGACAGAGACAGAGACAGAGAGAGACGGGGGGGGGGGGAAGGAATGTTAAACATTTTTACGTGTTTATTCAACCATTTGAGGTTTCTCTTCTGAGAATTCTCTACTTAGATCTGTATCCCGTTTTTAAAATTGGGTTATTTGATTTTTTGGTATCCAGGGGTTTTTTGTTTGTTTCTTTGTTTGCTTAGTTTTTCTTGGTTCTTTATAAAATCTTCAATATTAGCCCTCTGTCCGATGTGTAGTTGGAGGGGTGGGGGGACTTCTCCCATTCTGTGGGTGCCTGCTTTGTGTTCTTTGCCTTACAGAAGCATTTAAGTGTCATGAGGTTCTACCATATGTTGACCATAGTGCCCGTGCTAATGGTGTTCTTTTCCTGTGCCAATGAGTTCAAGGTTGTTTCCTGTTGTGAATGGGCCTGGTGCTATTTGTATGTTGATGCTAATCCACTCTCCTGGGAGGGACAAGAAGTAAATTATACTCAGGTGACTTCTTGTGAACTAATCCCCTAATGAATAAAGGAGCCAATCACTGGGAAAGTAGGAGGGACTTCCAGGTTGGACAGAGGAAGAGAGGAAGCAGGAGAGAGTTAGGATCTTTTTGGAAAGGGATAGCATGAGGACAAGATGTAGCTATGAGTGTCTCCTGGTTTCAATGGTGGATCAGATTCGCCACCAGAGGATCTAGATTTAATAAGGCTTACAAGATTAGGATTTTAGTTGCTGCATTTAGCGATTGAGTTACCTGTCATTTCTGAACTAAGTTTGTGTTGTGTTTTCCTTCAAGAGGCAGCTCATCCAAGTTCAGGAGAGAAAGGTACATGGACAAAGCCTGGGTTTGCCTGAGGTATACCACAAAGGCCATCGGGATTTGAAGCAGAGTTGGCGTGGTAGTGACCAACTAGTGGGAACCTAGCAAGCTGGGTGGAGAGATTGTGGAGTTCTGAGTCAGAGTCTCCTCAAGATTAAAGCAGGTCGGCCATTGCCCTCCAGTGCATGGCCAGCCAGGCCACCAGGGCAGAGAGTTTCCAGAATAAGCACAGGAACATGCCAAATCTTTTTAATATTTCCCACAACCGTTTTCCACTTTCTCTTCTATCAGGTTCAGTACATCTAATTTTATATTGAGGTCTTTGATCCATTTGGAGTTGAGTTTTGTGCAAGGTGATCTGTATGGATCCATTCAGATTCTTCTAAATGCAGCCACCCAGTTTGACTAGCACAGCTTGAAGATGCTGTCTTTTTTTCCCAAGTGTGTATTCCTGGCCTCTTTATAAAAAAATCAAGGGTTTATAGGTGTGGGGATTTATATCTGGGTCTTCAATTAGATCCCATTGATGAACATGTCTGTTTCTGTGAATGTACTATTTTTACTTCTATAGCTCTGTAGTCCAATTTGAAGTTGGAAATGTTGATACCTCTAGCAGTTCTTTTACTACTCAACATTATTTTAGTTATCCTTGGTATTTTTGTGTTTCCATATGAAGCTGGGAATTGTCCTTTAAAGATCTCGTGAAGAATTGTGTTGGAATCTTGATGGGGACTATGTTGAATCTGAAGATTGCTTTTGGTAGGGTGGCCATTTTTACTGTGTTACTCCTACTGATCCATGAGCCTGGGAGATCTTTTCATCTTCAGTTTCTTTCTTCAACATCTTAAAGTTTTTAATCATTCATGTCATTCACTGGCTTGGTTAGAGTTACCCCAAGATATTTTATATTATTTGAGGCTATGATGAAAAGTGTCATTCCCCTGACTTCTTTCTTGGTCTGTTATTTTTTTTATAGGAATTTTTTATAGGAATTTTATGAGTTAACTTTGTATCTGGCTACTTTGCTGAAAGTTTTTATCAGCTGTAGAAGTTTCCTAATAGAAAATTTGGGGCCACTTCTATATATTATTATATCATCTACAAATAAATATGCTTTGACTGCTTTGACTTTTCCCTTTTTAATCTGTATCCCCTTGATCTCCTCAGCTGTCTTATTGCTAAGACATTAAGTTCCATACTGAATAGGTATACATAGAATATACAACATTGTCTTATTCTTGATTTTTAGAGGAAATGGATTGAATTTATGTTTAGATGATATTGGCTCTGAGCTCAATGTATATCACCTTTATTAAGTTGAGGTATGTCCCTTGTAGATCTAATCTCTCCAGAACTTTTATCATGAAAGAGTGTTGGATTTTGTCAAAGGCATTTTTCTGCATCTAATGAGATGATCATGTGGTTTTTGTCTTTCAGTTTATTTATATGGTGGATTACTGATTTATGGATTTACAAATGTTGAATCATCCCTGGATCTCTAGAATGAAGTCTATTTGATCATGTTGGATGATCTTTTTAATGTGCTCTTGGAGTTGGTTTGCTAATGTTTTCTTGAGAATTTTTGCATCTATGTTCATAAGTAAGATTGGTCTTTAATTCTCTTTTTCTTGGGTCTTTATATGATTTACACTGGTTTGGGTATCAGTGTAACTGTGGCATCATAAAACAAATTAAGCAATGTTCTTTCTCAAAATGTTATTTTGTGGAATAGTTTGAGGAGTATTTCTTTGGTAGACTTTCAATTACTGCTTATATTTCACTAGGGGATATAGGTCTGTTTAAGTTGCTTGGTCTCTATTTGATTTTGGTAGATAGTAAATATGAAAAAAATTACCCATTTCTTTCAGATTTTCCAATTTGGTAGAGTACAGGATTTCAAAGTATATTCTTCAAGTTCTCTGAATTTCCTTGGTGTCTGTTGTTATGCTCCCTATCATCTCTAAGGGTAGTTGGATCTTTCCTCCCTGCCTTTTAGTTAATTTGGCTAAGACTGTCAATTGTATTGATTTTTTTCCAAAGAACCACCTCTTTGTTTCATTGATTTTTTTTTTGGCATTATTTTGTTTTTGTCATCATTTCTATTTTATTGATCTCAACCCTGTTTGATTATTTTTTGCCATCTACTCTCTTGGGGTATGGTTTCTTCTTTCTCTTCTAGAGCTTTCAGATGTGTTATTAAGTCATTAGTGTGAGCTTTCTCCAGTTTTTTTGTTTGTTTGTTTGTTTTTTGTTTTTTTATGTAGTCACTTAGTGCTATGAACTTGCTTTTTAAAGCAGCCTTCATAGTTCTCACTGGACATGTTGCCTTTTTGTTTTTATGCAACTCTAGAAAGTCATTTATTTCTGCCTTAATTTCTGTCTCAACCACTTTTAATTCAGTTTTGATCTCTTCAGTTCTTTGGGTTTGCAAGCTTTCAGTTGTTTTTACTGTTATTCTGTGGTGCACAGATAGGATGCAGGGTGGGATTTCAGCTTTCTTGTACCTGTTCAGGCTGGCTTTGTGTGGAGAATGTGATCAACTTTGGAGAAGGTTCCATGAGCTACTGAAAAAAAATGTATTATTTTGTGATTGAGTGAAATGTTCTGTAAATATTGCTAGGTGCACTTGCTTTCTAAAACTTCAGTTAGTTCCAACATTTCTGTTTAGTTGTTTGTCTAGATGACCTGCCTGTTGGTGAGAGTGGGGCATTGAAGTCCCCTACTTCAGTGTTTCCTTTATGAACTGAAGATGCAACTGTGTTTTGTGTAGAGATGGTAAGACTTAATATCCTATTGGTGATTTCTTTCCTTTGATGAGTATGTAGTACCTTTCCTTATTTCTTGTGATAAGTTTTGAAGACTGTTTTGTCAAATATTAAAATAGCTATACCAGCTTGCTTCTTAGGTCTATTTGCTTGCAAAATATTTTTCATCCTTTTACCCTGAGGTGATATTATCTTTGATGTTAAGGTGTGTTTTTTGAATGCAGCAGAAAGATGGATCCTGTTTTTGCATCCATTCTGTTAGTCTGTGTCTTTTCATTGGGGAATTAAGACCATTAATGTTTAGTGTTATCCGTGAGCAGTGTTTGATGATTCCTGTTACTTTGTTGTGTGCTTTTCTTTTTCCTGCTCTTGATTTGCTGGTCTGGGAATATTTCTTTCTTGTGGAGTTTTTTTTTGGTATGGTTAACCTCTTAAGGTTGAAGTTTTCTTTCTATTGACTTCTGTAGGACTGGATTTATAGATAGAAACTGCTTAAATTTAGTTTTATCGTGAAATGTCTTTCTTCCCCCTCTATATATTGTGATTAAAAGTTTTTTGGGGGGGACAGTAGTCTAAGCTCGCATTTGTGTATTATAGAGTTTGTAGAACATCTTTCCAGGCCCTTTTGCCTTTTAGAGTCTCCATTGAGAAGCCAGGTATTATCTAATAGATCTACTTTTATATATTGCATGATATTTTTCCTTTGATGCTTTTAATATTCCTTCTTTGTTCTGTATGTTTAGTATTTTAATTATTATGTACCAGGAGAATTTCTTTCCTTGTCTAGTCTATTTTGTATTCTGTATGATTCTTATACCTTGATAGGCACATCCTTCTTTAGGTTAGGAATTTTTGTTCTATGATTTTGTTGAAATATTTTTGTGCCTTTGACCTGATTTTTTTGTTTGTTTGTTTTCCTCCTTTCTCTGTTCTTATTATTTCTAGATTTAGTCTTTCATGTATCTGAGAGTTCCTGGATGTCCTTTGCCTAAAGTTTTTTTAGATTTCACATTTTCTTTCACTGAAGTATCCATTTCTTCTATCTTGTCTTCAGTGCCTGACAGTCTTTCTTCCATTTCTTATATTCTGTTATTGCAGCCTGCCTCTGAGGTTCCTGTTCAAGTTCCTAAATTTTCCATTTCCAGATTTCCCTCAGTTGTTTTTTTTTTTTAATGGAACATATAGAACTCCTAATGATAACAGCTAACATAACAGTCATAGAATACTCCTGTGCTATATGCTGCTTTAATCTGTACATGAACTCTTCAGCAGATATTGCTGATATTTTATGTATAAATGAATTGAGGCATGGAGAACACTAATGGAATTTCACCCAAGTAAAGGAAGATAGAGCCTGGGTCAAACAGGGCAGTTCCCTGTTGGCATCTATACTATTAAATACCCACGGTACATTTCTTAACAAGCAAACCAAAACCAGCTGCTCAGATTACAATATCTGGATTTGCGTTTTTGGATGACTTCACATTCCCAGATCAGTAGATGAACTGTTAGAACCTCCTTCAGGGTTATTTTCTCCATAAGGAAAGAATGCAAAAATGAAAAAAATTTCATTCTTACTCTCAGATTAAAACCCCTGCTTATAATCAGGCTGTAGGTTTTTATTAGCATAGTTTCAATTTGCTTGATCTCAAATAATCTGTGCCTTTCATGCTTAATTGTGCAGCAAAGAACATCACTAATACGGCCTTTCACTGCCGGAGTAAAGACTGGAAACGCCTACACCAACATGTCAAACTTAGGTAGTGTGCTGCTTTGTAATTCCAAACACATAGGTAAAGATTCAAGAGCTAGCTGATGCTAATGTTGCCTGAGTGCTGGGCTAGTCCAGCCCCAGAGCCTGCAGCAGAGTTTGTAGTAATAGGCTGCTAGATTGCAAGGCCTGCCTCAGGCTCACTGGTAAGTAGTGGAGATAATATGGGCTCATCTATATGTGACGTGTGCCCAGTCATCTAAGCCAGTAGGCAGCAACAACACAAATGTGAGAGTGGCAACTCTCCCAGCGCCTGCCGTGCTTTTCACAAGAGCTTTATCTTCTCATTCGCCAAAAACAGTGAGCACCAAGCGCTGACGGCCATACTGCACAGTGGGGCTTTCATGCCAGCCACTGGAAGCCAAGCAACGGAACGAGAAAATCAACCCTGCAATACGTTAAAAGATGGTAAGAAGCCGGGCAGTGGTGGCGCACGCCTTTAATCCCAGCACTCGGGAGGCAGAGGCAGGTGGATTTCTGAGTTCGAGGCCAGCCTGGTCTACAGAGTGAGTTGCAGGACAGCCAAGGCTACACAGAGAAACCCTGTCTCAGAAAAAAAAAAAAAAAAAAAACAGAAAAATTCTAGATCTGACCATAGGGAGAAAGGAGAGTTAGTGAGGAAGGACTTCAATTTAAAAACCAGGGCTCAGCATGGCACGCTAAGTTTTATGTAGATTAGACCTGCACAAGCTGCCCTGGGCCCATTCTCAAAAGAGCCTACAGTATTCTGTAGACATCAGGTTGACATTCTCCATAAGCTATCCCTTGAACTTGTATTTCTAAAGCCAAAACAGGAACACACAATCGAACAGAGGCAGTACTCACACCATGGGTGTCTTTTTTTTTGTTTGTTTTTTTCTTTTTTGTTTTTTCGAGACAGGGTTTCTCTGTATAACCCTGGCTGTTCTGGAACGCACTTTGTAGACCAGGCTGGCCTCGAACTCAGAAATACACCTGCCTCTGCCTCCCAAGTGCTGGGATTAAAGGTGTGCGCCACCACGCCCGGTTTACCATGGGTGTCTTAAGTTTGGGTGTCTTAAGTTTGTTGATATTCTAGTTAAAAAGTTGCATTGGACACGGTCAACAGTGGTCATGACAGATTGTCCTAAGTGATCACTTATTATAGACATGGATATCAGCAAAACCGGTGAGAAGTGACCAGAGAGGTCGTTGGCCTTGTGGACTTTCCAGTAAGGAATGAATGTGAATAACAGCAGAAACAAGAGCCGCGAGAATCGGAGGAATGACTGCTCCATTCCTGGCTGTGCAAACAGAGGAAATGAATCTCCTGCCAGATCCAAACTTATAACCCTTACTGAAACTACAATGGATACATGAAGTCAGAACATACGACTTCCTAATAGCAGTATGAAACACGCCGATGTCCAGAGATGGAGAAGCTAGATGAGAACTAAGACCAACAGGGTAAAGTGGCACACATGCATGAAGATGTCGCGATGAAATCTACTGCTTCATATACTAACTTAAAAAAATAAAAAACAAAGGTGGCTAACAATGCTCTTTAACTCCCGTTCAGGGCTGATGCTTTCTACTTGAAAGATCTTTACAGTAAAGGTTTTTGGGTTGTTGCTTTGGACTTTTGTTTGTTTACTTGTTTTGTTTTGTTTGTTTGTTTGTTTGTTTGAGACAGGGTTCCTCTGTGTAGCCCGAGCTGTCCTGGAACTCACTCTGCCTCCCAAGTGCTGGGATTAAAGGCATGCACCACAACTGCCAGGCTGTTTACTTGTTTTTGTTTTGTTTTGTTTTTTTGTTTTACTTGTTTTTGAAACAAGGTTTCTCTATTTAGCCCTGGCTAAATTATTTGTAATAATAATAATAATAATAATAATAATAATAATAATAATAATAATAATAAAAATCAGAGCAATAACTTGATGGCTGAAAGACATGAACAGAATTCTGGACTGAAATGGGTGAGCACAGAGATCTTTATTTATTTATTTTTTAAAGATTTATTTATTTATTATATGTAAGTACACTGTAGCTGCCTTCAGACACTCCAGAAGAGGGCGCCAGATCTTGTTACGGATGGTCGTGAGTCACCATGTGGTTGCTGGGAATTGAACTCAGGACCTTCGAAGAGCAGTCAGTGCTCTTAACCGCTGAGCCATGTCTCCAGCCCCCACAGAGATCTTTATGATGCTACAGCCCTTCAGTGTTCTGCTGGAGACAATGTGGCTTGTGGAGGGTCTTCAGCTCAGTAGGTCATTAATAGACCCAAGAGGAAAGAAGGCAGGGAGAAATGACTCAAGACTACATCTGAGACTGTGGCTCTATCCACTCTGTATGAGGTCCTTATCCATAGGGGAAATACATTGAGTGTACTGAATTATTGTGTCTGCCTAAACCAGCCACTTTAGTGGACCTAATGTCATTTGCTCATATAAATGTTCCCGACCAATTTATTCCTTTCTCACAGTGGCCAAGGAAATGTATATTCATTGTTAAAACAAACAAAGGAACCTCCTGTGCTACCTGACTTGCACGTGACATTGAGATCCTACCCAGACACAGGACTGTCAGGCTCAGCAGAGGTCCTTGCACTTTATTTGGTTTGTGGGGAGGGGGTGGGAGGCTATTGTTTGGATCCAGGAATGGCAATGTACACTGGAACATTCCTTCTCCACCTAAGCCCCGAGAGAACCTCAATCCAGGAAAGAGTTAAGTCAGAAAGAGGAAAATATCTCACCAGCATAGCTTTTAAACAAAAGACATGAAAATGGAGGTTCCTCCGCGTATGGAAAAAATTTCCCTTTTCATCCATATTGATAGCCAGAGGGGGTTATTATTGAGAATATGGGTAAAGTTACTGCCAGTTTTTGCTGCTACTCGTGTTTAAAAAGAAACTATGGAAACCGAGAGAAGGAATATTAATTAAGTTCAAATTTGGAATGTCTTTGCCAGGCGTGGATGAATGAATTCAATGAAGCAACCTGTTGGGTTGAAACTCAGTGTTTTGTTTGCAATTAAAAGAGTGCTGAACTTTTCATAGATTAACACTTTTTGCAGTAATCTTATTAAAAGGTTATTTCTTCATGAGATTAGTTCTGGAATGTGATTTTTTTTTTTCTATTTAAAGAACCAGTAGATATTTTCTCTCCACCCCCACCCCCCAATTGTAAGTAGCTACATTACTAAGTGACCCCCCCAATGTTTACTATGCTTACAAATGTTAATACATTTACTTGCTAAAAATAACACCAAATGGCACAGACTAGCAAATCCTCAAACGCCCCAGCCTTGGAGTCTTCCCCCACCCCTAACTGAAGAAACCTGTTACCAGTCTGGTGGATAATTCAGAGATTTGATTTGCAAAAATTAACTTCTCTCACCTGGAAATCCAAGCAACCTACAAGTTACTGGACCTGTTTTAACTCTTTTTTTTTTTTTTTTTAAGTGCCTGTGGTTTGAAAAAAAAAATATATATATATATATATAAACTTTCCAAGGCCCTTGGATAGTTACATCGTCTAAGAGTTATTTATAGCTCGTGACTTTTCTAAGACTGTTTCCAGTACTGAAAGACAGAGGTCCAAGTGGATAACGCTAATGAGCAAATCTGAAAGGAGACAATTCTTCACCTAAGTTGGCCACCGCGGGGGTTTAAAGGATGCTCCCACTTTACAACGTGAATAAGTTGTGTTCGTCTTAGTTCTCTGACTAATTTGCCTCTTTCTGGTAGGGGGATAGCAATGCTGAGGAAAACACTGACGAAACTGGAAATCAGCTCGGTTTAGTAAATGGGAAGCCGCGTTCTAAACACAGACAGCGTCCTAAGGGCTCTGCTCGCACGCTAAGCCGCGTGCCTGGCTGATGGGCCTCCGCAGCTGCGAACAATGCACTTCTCATGGATGGTAGGAGGGAGGCAGTCTTGTTTCAAGTAATACTATTTCTGGGCGGTAATCCAAAATGCGCAGTAGGCAGAAGTTAAAAGGAAGCGCTTGCTTTTAGGTTTTTAAAATATATCCCTTAATCCCGGGTGATGATTGACAATCATGATTTAGAGTATGAGGGGCCGCTCTTTAATCCAGTAAGTTTGATGTTATTTGTGTATCTAGTAGGGCTTTTATTCCACTAAAACTAAGTGGAAGCCTGTGCAATTGATGCCGCATTTCAGAATTGATTCTTGGCCTGTGCTCTATTTACAGATTAGTGAGCACACAGGATCCGGCCTCCTCATCTTTTTGAAATTTAAAGGTCTTGAAAGGCACATTTACAATTAAAATGTTTCTCGCTGTGTACGAGTGTGACCAGGAAGTGACGTTTTTTTCCCCCTGTGATTTCATTTTTTTTTTTCCTAAACCAGAAAAGAAGCAGTTTGTAAGATTTTCTAATACAGTTATCAAATGGAACCTTAACCATTCTGTTTACAGGTGGCTGAAATATTGTCGCCGATGCCTTTGTGTAGTTTGTTGGAAGCACATTTGAGACAAGTTACTGAACGGCCCCCTAGCCTTTGTTCCCCCTGTAGATCTCCACCGAAGCTTTTTCTGGAGACTAGATCACGGTGCTGCCATTGTGCGCCTATTGTTTTCATCGGCTGTGGCAATACTCTTCTTAAAAGGCCCACATGATTAAACCATCATCTCAGAATCAAGAAGTCCAAAACTAAGATAAACAAACAGAGGGATCAGAGTGAGGGTGTGCTCTATGGTAGGAATGGGACGTGCTTCTTGTCCCTCACACTGTCCTTGCTGTCCTTTCTTCAATCCTTCTGAATAAAACAAACTGGCCTTAGAAATAAGAGGAGGTAAGGAAAAGCCCGAGTGACAGAGTTTTGTCTGCATTCTGAGGTCTTTAATTGGGAAATTCTTAAAGTAGGATACATTCACTGCCAAGTGTTTGGAAACTATTGAAACAGAGAGAATGCTGTGATCCCTGGTTCAGAGCAGATACAGTCTTTGTTATAGTTGTCTTGTTTCATAGTAAGGTTCTGGACTTCAGGGCTAAAACACTTCCCAGGAGACATGGAAACTTTATAGTGGGGACCTGGGTGAGACAAAGGGTGATGGGTTTGCTTTGTGTGAGCAAAACTTTCTGTGATTAAAAAAAAAAAAAAGAATAATGGGTTCTTTTTTTGTTTAGAATATATCCTAATGTGATAAGTAAATGCTTACAGCATTGCTGTCTGTTAACATTTCCCAAGGCTCTTTGGTGGGGGGTGGGGGGTGCTTAGGGAATTGTGTATTTGATATTTAAAGGCTAATAAAAAAATTGACAGGGAAATCATGTCAGACTATCTGCTGGAAACCAGCTATCAGTCCACCATATCCTTCCGGCCTTTAGACTTTCAGGCTTTTGTCATGAACGACTGAGTAACTAACTCTTATAAACTGCCACTTGCCTGAGCTCTGGCAGATTGATTCATGAGAACTGCATATAAAAGTCATCAAATCTTAATGAGGATTTCTGAGACCTGTAATAGGTGTAGCTAAATCTGAGCTCAAGGATTAAATCCAGACTCCTTAGACTGCCAGGGAACAGACAACGGTGGCCTTCATACCAGGAACCAGACCAGACTGGTGGCTTTTCCTTTGCCCAAAGGATTCTTTCTCCCCTGCCTTACACTCTCACCGCATCTTCCTTGAAGGTGTCTTAAGTGTCACCTTTGCCGGCTAACTGTAGCCATTGAATCCTCCAAATTCACAACCTCTCCCTCTGCATACAACATACTCACACACACACATACACAACACACTCACACACACATAACACATATACATATACACACATAACACATACATAACACAACAACACGCTTACACACACATAACACATATATACTCACACATACATACACACATACATACAAATACACACATACATACACATACCACACACAACACAGTCACACACATAACACACACAACACACTCACACACACATGGCACACACATTCTCTCACACATACACACACTCATAAACACACACACATACATATACTTGCACACATACACACTCATACACACACCCACACATGTATACACCCTCACACAATACACTCATACAAATAACACACACTTACACATACTCTCTCTCACACACATATATGCACACATATACACTCACACACCACTTACCCCCTCAGCTATCACCACCTCCAAATTCATTATTTGTTTACTGCCTGCCCTTCCTTACCTGTGGGCTCTCACAGCCTAGCATGACGTTATGAAATGATCTACTGACTATGTGAGTTGCTAACTAGGTTAATAAATAAATGAATGGATTTTCTTAATGAGATAAAGGCACGGAGTACTCAGAACCCCTCACTCATCTAGCAGAGAGTACTGAAGAAGTAACAATCTCAAACCTTTCTGACTCCTGCTGAAGAACAAGTTTGTGGTCAGTGTTCTAATGAATTACTTACTAATGGTGACTGTACTTTTATCCACCTTTTACAGAAGCAGCAACTCTGAAGCTTGGAGAGAATAAGCACTTGCCTAAAGACACATGATCAATACACACAGGGCAGGCATTCAAACTTAGACCATCTCATTCCGAATCCATGTGTCTACCAAAACTAGACACTGCCCTTTCCTCTAGCAGAAAGCTCATGGCCATTATATGAATGAATGGGTTAATGTGCTCCTTACATGAAAGAAATTATAATAAAAGGTAGCAGTAAGTGCTAGATGTATAGAAAATGCTCAACAAACAGTGGTGTTGTTGGCATGTGTGTATTATGTATGTATGTATGTATGTATGTATATCGTATAGTCTGCCCAGAAGCAACCAAACCTAATGACATCAGTAAAAACCTGATTTATATAGGGGCTTGGTTGGGAAGATGGCTGAAAAGGGGAGTTTAATATCTACTTAGTAGGAATGAGTTGTTTTTGCAAGGATGCTGTTTTCTTCTTCCTTTTAAATCTTCCCTGAAGCCAGATGTGGTGGCTCACGCCTTTAATCCCAGCACTCGGGAGGCAGAGGCAGGCAGATCTCTCTGAGTTCGAGGCCAGCCTGGTCTACAGAGTGAGTTCCAGGACAGCCAGGGCTACACAGAGAAACCCTGTCTCGAAATAAAATAAAAAATAGGTAAGTAAATAAATGAATGAATTTTATTATTTCTTATATTCTCGTGCCACATATATTTGTCTATTCTTTTCTGCCTAGTAGCTGCCCCTATATAAAGAGTGACGTCACCAGCACAAGACAAGTCACATGACACAGCAGCCTCAGCCTCAGGTTTGAATCCATTTACTAAACTACTATCCCGAGGTCCATCCTGAAAAGGAGAACCAGCTTCTCCTTAACTCTAGTATGGGGTAAACTGGGAACCTCCACAAGGGCCCCCTTAATCCCTTAGCGGAAGGCTGAAAGTCATGGACAGCTATCTTGAGTCAGATCTTGAGGAAAACAGTCTGACAACAGGAAAATCAAACTAAAACGACTGGAAGAATGAGCGCTGGTGCCAGAAATGCCAGACAAAACTTTGTGTGTGGGGAGGAAGTCAGCCACAGAGGGATAAGATAGAGTCAAAGTCAGGTTCTGATGATGATGATGATGATGATGATGATGATGATCTCAGAGGCAGGAGGATCAGGAGTTTGAAGTCATTCTCAGCTATATAGCAGATATGAGGCAAAGCTACTTGGCTTAATACCTCCAAGCCCTGCAAAAGGAATCTCCCTCCCCAGGGAGCAATTTCAACACAGGGACCATTCCTTGCTCGACAGCTTCTGTTATGCCGCATCAAACTCATAACTTGCTTGAAAATCCCACTGTTAAGGCTTCATTATGGTATTTTAAAAAAAAAAGTATTTCCAGAAAGGGTAACATAATGAGCCTTTCCATGAATGGATATATTATGACTTTCAGCCCTGGCTGCAGCTTGAAAACCCAGGGAGTACTGCTTTGTTGGTGGTGTTCTCTACATACCTATAGCCACTGTCAGAGACTCGGGCAGCTGGTCAGCGATGGGGGTGGGGTCGGGCCCAGGCGTGTGTGTGTGTGTGTGTGTGTGTGGGGGGGGGTAAATGAAAGGTGTCTTTAATGTGCAGCTCAAGTTGTGCTCCATCGGGTTGAGTGTGAAAAATTTGATCATCTCCTTTCTGGAGGGCAAGTTTTGATTGGGAAGGCCAGAAAATGGAGTTTGGCTGAAGGGATGCGGGGAGAATGAAACACCTGGGGTGGTTATAGGGAAGTGGGGGGAGTGCAGATTAGGATGGGGAGGTGCTGAAAATAAACTATTTGTCAGCTTTGCCTAGGGCTGGCTCTGACCCAGGACGCGAGGGAGATAAGAGGCAAGGAGGAGCCTGAGCTTAGGAGGGACGTGCATCTTCATAAATACATATTTAAAGCTCTCTCCTCGCATTCCTAACGCCACCGGGTCCTGGGAGCTGACCACCTTTAACAAAGCCATTTTAGTTCCTGCAGGAATGGTTCTTTCTGCCTTAACCCTAAAGTAAAAACTTCAGCCAAAGTGAGGATTAAAGTCTATCTATGGGCCCTGGTGAATGAGGGGTCTGCGTATGGACCCTGTGGGATGGTTTAGGTAGGAAATAAATTTTACTGTGTTATTAGGAAATCACTGTACAAATGTTTTGGGGTTTTTTATTCTTAAAATCCAATTTCCTCATATTGTTTTTGTTTGCTCCTCCGTGTTTGAGGGAACAGCTTGCCCCTCGCTCTGTTTTCCTGTTGTTTCATTTGGCAAGAATCTTGATGAGCTGGGTCAGAGTTTCGCTGTACCTCTGCCCTGCCACCTCTGAGAGGCGCTGTGGCACTGTGCACGGAGCTCCCGCAGCCTGGTTTGGAAGCTAGCTCTCGACCTTGGGTGAAGCTCATGCGATTTCCATGTCCCATCTGTAAAATGGGAACCATATCCCTACTAACGCCGACCTGGGGACTTCAGTGGTTACACATGTGAAATTGCTCTGTCAACTTTAGCGGCACGGCTAGAAATGGAGTGGGTTATTTGGAGATGATACAAGTTGCTCTTGGTTTGTGCACCACTTTAAAATAGATGTGCTGATCTGACTTAAGGCCCAACTGAAGTCACAGCTCGAGGTCATCACCATGGTGCCTGGGAACATCATTCATTGGATGTTCTGTCTGTCTGGACCATATAGACTGAAATGATGGAAAACTGAGTTTGTGTCTCCATCCTTCGGTGTCAGACCAGAGTTCCCTCTTAAGACCATCATCATAACTGTAGGTACACCAGTCTCTCAGCCCTTTAGGAACAGTTTCTTGATCCCTCGCTCTTGGGGATGTGAGAGTGTCCCAGTGCATTCAGTCAATGCAACATCTGGGTAAAGCAGAGCCCCATTGGTGGGTTTAGGGTTGTCAGTCAGAATTGTGTGAGTATTATAACCTGAAGAAAGAAAGAAAGAAAGAAAGAAAGAAAGAAAGAAAGAAAGAAAGAAAGAAAGAAAGAAAGAAAGGAAGGAAGGAAGAAAGAAAGAAAGAAAGAAAGAAAGAAAGAAAGAAAGAAAGAGGAAACATGTTTCTTCATTGTCTCCTGCCCCAAGATGACCTACTCTTGTACTGTTGATCTAGGACAGTGGTACTCAGAGTGGGATCTCCAGACCAGCAGCACAGGCATCAGCCAAGAGAAGTTGTTTAAATGCTAAGTCATCAGTAGCTATACCCAGAACTCTTGAACTAGAAGCTTTGAGGATAGGGCCAAGCAGTTTGCCTTAAGCTGTGATGTTCCTATCATGGGAGAATCATTATTACACAAGTAAACTACTCAGAAAGCCATGCTCACCAGTTTCCTTTGGCTCCGCAAAAAAATACAAAGATGAAGGCTTCCATTGGAGAAGAGTGCATTCTTGACAGTATACAAAACTATGAATTTAAGCTCCAACACCACACACACACACACACACACACACACACACACACACACACACACAGCGGAGAGGATAGCCTTCAAACACTTTTTTGAGGCATCTTTGAGGCCAGTTTAGTCACCCCTTGTGGGAAGAGGGTTTTTTATTTGGTATTCATTGATTACTACCAACTGTACTGAAGAAAGTTTAAACTGTTTGCACTCTCAAGCCTGATTTCTTCTTAGAGTGTGCCTCTAAATTAATTAATTTGGGGCAAAACTCTTGGCCTAGTGGGTGTTAATGATGAAAAAGGAGACAGGATTTGTGGGAAAAACTGAGGCAGAATTTGGAATTCTATAGTCCACTAGGTTGAATTGACTCCAGGATGTTGGCTGCAAACATAGTAAACTCACTTCTATTCTGAATGCTACTTTGTTTCTTCCATTCCAGAACCAGAGAGTGCAGTTTAGGTACAAGAGAACTGACCTTGGGGGGGGTGACCTTTTTTCTCCATCCCACCTCACCACTAACTTGCTATGTCTTGGGCAAGTCAAGCATCTTTATTCCCATGAACATCAAAATAGAGGGGAGACACTGTAAGGTGATGACATGATACCTTAGGACTCTCATAGACTGACCTCATAAAAACTCCTAAGATGACCTCCCATCCCAAGAGGATCCCGTACCACTCTGAGTTAACTGCTTCTTCCTAACCGGCATGTGGCACCTGATCTCACCATCATTTCCCTTGCAGGAAATCGTGTCGCTTTAGAGTGGAACAGAGCCTTCCCTGGCACCGTGTGTCTCCCAGGGTTGGTTTCGCCATGGCAGCCCTCAGTCGAGCTTGGCTACAGGAGCCCAAATTGCCAGTAAGGGTTTCACTGGCCTGGGCCTTATGTGCTGAAGGTGGGAGCAGCTGGCTTGGGCTTCTCCCTCAAACTCTGGGTCTCTTAGGGCTTAGCTTCACCCCGCGCCTGGACTCTGGGGCTTTTACTTTCAAGACTCATAACCTTGGGAAGAAAAGCTTGTGATTTCTCTTCCTGGGTAAATGTGCATTTTGTTATCTGACCTCAAGAAATAGCATGAAATTAACTTATTTCCCCTACCCTTGGTTAAAAGAAATGTAATTTTTTTCTGTGGCTCTCCCCACATTTGGTAATATCTGACCATAAATAGTTTTAGGACTAGAGAGGGCCAAGCAAATAAAACAGCCTTGCCCATGGGCTGGAGGAAAAAAAAATTCTGCCCAACAAATTTAAATTGCCTCTTCTTTGATCATAACGCTTATTGGTGGCCCGAAGGAGGGTAGCTCCAGTGGGCTGAGGGCTGAAATTTCCATTTCTATCACGTTTTTTCCCCCACTGGCATGGCTATCTGGACTGTTGGTCATGTTCTCTAAGTGGGTTGTGTCGCTTTCTGCTTCTGAATTGTACAGGAGAGCTGTGTAGCCAACACTTAGGAACCGACGGTAATGAATGGTGTTTCCCATAGGATCACCATTCTGATCGTAATATCCGAGAAGTCACATACGGAAGCACAGAAAACACATTGCCCTTACCTTTTATTGATTCTGAACCTGAAAAGATGACGTCTTAGGTTCTAATGGATAAAGACAAGAGACTCGCAGACCTATGAACCAAAAGCTGTTTTCTTGATGGTCCTCAACTCTGGGATTCTGTAAACCCAGGACTAAAGAACTCCTCTCAGGCTCACCCCACTGTTAGTGCTCTACTTTGGGGCAGTAAGTCCTTTCCCACATGTGATTGGCTCTGGCACCTCCTTACCACAGAGGACTTTGGGGGAATACAGTAATGGTGCCCCACGTCGTAAGTCTTTCTTAATCTATATGTATGGTGGGGGTTGACATAAAGAATGAGGTCAGGTCATTTGCAAGAAGATGGATGTACTTGGGAATCATGACATCGCATCTCAGAGGAGACTATGCCATTTCTCATATGTGAATACGAGTATATAAAGACTGTGTATGTATAGATGGCATGAAACAGAATCAAAACCGTCTAGGGAAACAAAGGGAATTGATGAAAGTGGGAGAGGTGAGGAGGGGCAAAGTGGGGAATAGGAGAGGAGACCATTGCTCAACGTGCAAGGTATACTTGTGTGAATGACCTTATGTAGCACAGCACCATGAGTATAGACAATGAAAAATGTTAAAGATTATAATAAAACTAAAATGAAACAAAATGTAAAAAAAAAAAAGACAATATAGCGGCCTTAAAAAACAAGCTGGTGAAGATATGAGTCACAGGCTGTAAGAAAGTGAGCAACAGAAGCTTGTGTCGCAAGGCATGGGGAAATGAACCACCCGAACCCACTCCTTGGCCCACCTTGCTTATTCTCCAGTGACAGTAATCCCATAATTCTCCCTAGCAACTGCCTGTCCTCTCTTTGACCCAATGAAGACAGGCAGCTGGGAAGAGATGGCCTGTGGGAAGTTCCCTCTGCATCCCAGTGTTTCTCCTTGAGTCTTGCCCCCTCACACCCAGCTCCACCAGGGAACCAAGCTGGGGAAGGCCTTTCTGGTCTTGATATCTCTAGGTTATTGGGGGTGTTCTGTAATGAGACTGATTCTACACTCAAAGAAGGAAAATACTCAATCTATATTTGGTTAATTAAATAAAACAGAAGTGACACACATACCCTAGGAGAAAAATGCTAATTTTAATTAAATTTTTAACTTTATCCTCAGCCTCATTTTATCAGTGAAACTTTCCCATCGTGATTCATTGGGCAGTGTGTGTGTGTGTGTGTGTGTGTGTGTGTGTGTTTCCTAATGAAAGATAGACGCACAGAGACGTCAATGGTTTGCCTGAGATCACACAGTGCAGCAGCAGTAGATATGAGGCCTGGCTACAAGTTGGGATGCCCAGCCCCAAACTATTTCTTCCTGTCCCCGGAAGCACTAATGACCAGGTGGTGAGCCAGTTCCAGCCAGAGATGCTTGGAGCCTCATTCTCCTTCCCCAACACCAGCACAGAAATAGCAGTCTAGGGATTGTCGCTTAGTTGGTAGATCAGATCCCTTGTCTGGCACAAATGGGGTGCTAGGTTCAATCCCCTCCTATATACAAAAACATCTAGCATTAATAAAAATAGGGATACCTTTTAAAAAGAGGATAAAAATAAACAAAATGATACTTGGACTCACAAGAGGACAAATTCTTTATATTGCTCCAGTTTTAGAGGCAGTTTTACTCATAAGAATGTATCAGGGACTTTCTTTGTTAACTTTCCAAGATATGGTTCTGTGTTGGTGTAGTGTGGCTTGGGACGTTCTCCTGGGTAGCCTCCTTAAACTCATGAGTAGTCACGCATTTTCTTTTGCTGATGGTGAACATTTTGAAATTAATTTCTCTGTCTGTATTTTAGAGAAGCAGAAACCACTTTTAGATTTCTTTCATTATCCAGCCAAATGCTATTTAAATGAGCAATTGCTTAAATTCACAGTGTAACTTTCCTCTGAAGATGCATAACATTTATTTTTGAGATGGAATCTCATATGGCCCTGAACTCAGTAGGTAGCAGACCTTAAAGGTGCAATGTTCTTCCCTTCACCTGCCTTGTGCTAAGATTCTGAGTTCAGCACACACACCCAGCTTAGCAATTCTGGATTTGAACTCAGGGCTTCATGCATGCCAAGCAAGTACTCTGTCAATCACTGCCTATCCCCAGATTCAGTAAGGATAAAGGAGTTCTTAACACTATCTCTTTCTCTGACTTGCTTGTCCCTACACCCACAGAAACAGAGACTGTGTTCACCTTATGAGTTATTCCCCCCCCCCATTAATCTTCATTAAAACCAAGCAGGTAGATACATATTCTGGCTGGTATAAGATGAGGGGAGTAAAGAATGATGTTTTCATCTTATAATTTCAACATCTGCTGGGGAAAGTTAACTGGTAAACATGTCTTGACATTTAAGTTCCAGGCTTCTTCTCATGATCAAACTATGAAGCATTTTTACAGGAAGTGGCATGTGCATTCTTTACAACACATGTGTTCTCTTTTCCAGTTTCTGGGCAGATCTGAACACAGGCTTCTTTTTCAGGAAGTAAAATAGCTATGGTACAGGAGCAAGGACGGATGCGGCTGCTCACCTAGAATTTTAGCTCCAGAAGTCAGAGACGGGGTGTCCTGGAATTAGCTGCTAGCAGGAGTAGCCAAGTTGACATTATCTGGGTTTGACTGGGAGACCTTGCCTCCGAGTAAGGAGGACTGTGGGGATTGCTACAGAGACTGCCACTGTCTCACCCTGGGTGGGTAAAGATATGTAGGTGCCACATCAAAAGGCCCCAGGTATGACAATGCTTGGCAGCATCTGTCAAGGGACATAGGTGACTGTTGAGGTAGTTTGCCTGAGCCAAGAACTTGTCTCTACCAAATGAGGCTCTCTCCTTAAAAAAATAAGTAAATAGAGATTTCAGCTCCAAATGCCGGGAAGACTCTCGCTCCTAGGGAGAGCTAACTTTCAATCTTAAATAGCCAGCGTAGGACTCTCCAAACATGAAACTAAAACATTCACTGAGGAAAACCAAAAGGTGAGTTTCTCTCACGTGGCAAGGTTCTTCCCTGGTTTTAGTATCACTCTGGATGCAAATGAAGGAGAGAGAGCTAAGCCCCAGTTAGAGGGCTTCTCTAGTCAGAGGGCAGGCTCAGGTGTGCAATGGGTTTGCAGTAAATTTACACAGGAAAAATAATAAGGTGGAGCATGATGGAGGATGATCCCACACATCAACCTCTGGCCTTCACACGTGCACATACACAAGTATGGACACATGCGCACATACACACGAAAAGAAAAAGAAAGCCCACACTGCATTGCACTCTGTGGCCCATATTATTCAGCTAATGGGATCTGCAAATGTGTTCTAAGAAAGGCCAGATGGTAAATGGAATGTTTCTCAAACCATCGCATCTGCCAAAGTACTCAGATCATGTGCTGTATCAGGAGCTGTAGACAACAGGTATATATACACACACACACACACACACACACACACACACACACACACACACACACACGAGCATATGTGGCCCTGTTCCAATAAAACTTTATTTACAAAGACAGCCATGTGAGCCATGGTTTGCTGACTTCTTGTCTGAAAGCTACTTGAAATAGATTTACTGCAGTGGGCAGATGCGGACATCAATCACAGGAAAAGTGGGAGGAGGTAGTCAGCTGGACATGAGGAGCTCTCACTCGTGACGCCCACTCACATGACTCAATGTCTGGAACCGTGCTTTTAAAAAGTGACTCTTGTCCTCCAACTGTAGTGCCTCATTCTAAAGCACAATTTTTAAATGGGATATGCTCCTCAGGGAACAATATACCTGACATGTACATGGTTCCTGAATATGGTGAGTCTATAACTCTGTATGCTTACGTAGCCATGGTGTGGTTCCATGAGGATTGACCCCCAAGTCTGTGGATGCTCAGGTCTCTGCTATAAAGGAACAGTGTTTGTACCTAACCTAGTACTGCCATCTTTATGCCTTACATGGTCTCTAGCTTACATCACATCTTTATCCAATATAAATATTTGTTATACTATAATATTTAAGAAATAATAACAAAACACCCATGTGTTAAATTAAAGGCACATACATTATATATGTATGTGTGTATATGTATAGCGGCATGCTGGAGATTGAACCTCAGGTACACTAGGCAAGTACTTTATCACTAAGCTGTAGAACCAGTCCTCACATATTTTTCTGTCTACATTGGTTAAATCCACAGATATAGAACCCAAAGATGCAGAGAATCCAATGTATGCTATGAAATCCAATAGCCAATCTTCATTCTCAGTCATTACTTTCACAAATAATAAAACTGGTTGCTCTTTGTCCAGTGGAAACTGGCATCCCAGGTCCACACTGCATCTATTTGCAGTTCAGGGTTGGTTTATCCTAGGTGAGAGTGCGTCACAGCTCTGACTGCCTCCATCAGAGGGACTGTTTGTCAGTCTAACAGAACACAACAGACAGAAGGCCGTGGAGCCCAGGCAGTGAAGACAAGGGATGGACTCTGAGACTGTCGTCATCTTGATGGCTTTGGTAGGCGGAAGGTAGACATTTAGTGGGCTGAAAGAGAGAAAATGATCCACACACCAGACAAGAGAGCAGCTCAGAGCTGAGGTCTGCAAACCTTGGATCTCACTCCTGTCAGGATGCCCCTTCCAAAGGCCACTTGACCCTATCTCACAGCTGCAGGCAGCCTCTCACACTGAGTGACCTATTCTGGGGAATCGTCAGAGTGGTCAACTCACCTTGGATCCCACAGCACAAAGTAGACTGCCCAAGAGGGTCAGTAAAGCTGCCACCATGCCAGTGTGAGAAACACAGACTACTACTCTTCAAGTAACTATCAGCAGTATTTTCAATGTGAGGGTGAGGTCGGGGTTGATTGAGAATCCTTGCAGGCAGCCAAAGTTGAAAGCCAGGGCTTTGAAGTTCATCTGTCGGGTACAAATGCCTGCTACCTCATTTGTGACTATGTAATGGCACTGTGTAAAACAACCTAATCTCTATAAAAATCGTTTTAGAAGATAATCTATTCTTCCTTCTGGAATACTGCAGGCACTCGCCTGCCCGCCCCACCTCCCCATTCCCCACCCTAAATATTTTCCCCTGGCTGTCATAAATTCTGGGTGGATGGAGTCAGATGAATTCTAAATTACTTTTAAAAATTGACATTACTTTGCTGCAAGCCAACTACTTTGTAAGCTGTGTCAGCTAAAGGTCTCCCACCAGTTACTCTGAAGAAGTTACTGCTGTCATATCTGTCCTGCTAATTTAAGCAGAAACCGTAATTAGATTTAAGTGGTCCTGTTTCCACAGAAATGAATGGCAGCATCTGTAGAGAGAGCCAACTCGTCCAAACCCTTTTGGCTACCGGCACTCTACAAGTTAGCAGTGTGGAGTGAGGCCCAGTTCCAGACTCTGCCGGCCTAATTTCATATCTGTGGATGCACAACACTAAATCCAATCTTCTAAGGCCTTGCTGGGATGGTTGCAAAGCCAAGCACATTCCAAGTTTTCTGCTGGTGGTGTCTCCTGAGAAGGGCATTCTATGTGTGTGTGTGTGTGTGTGTGTGTGTGTGTGTGTGTGTGTTCTCAAGCCCTTAGCATTAAGAGGAAAAAATAAGGATAAATTTGAGTAGAAAATTTAGAAAAAGTAGAAAGCTATGCTAATAACCAAACAATGGAAATGCAAAGATGGTTTTGATAAAGTTTTTATTGTTTCTTTGTTTACTACTCTGAAACAGAAGTACGTAGCTTGTGTCTTGAAAAATCTGATTAATGATAGTGCCCTGTATGAGAGTCCACTGATAGGAGGGGTGGTTTTGGGCAGGGAGGGGGACTGTCTGTGCTTGTCTGTTTCCAGGTGGGGAGCTAAAGACATTGATCCTGGGCCTGAGAGGTTGTCCTGTGGAGAAAGTACTTGCAGCAAGAGCCTAAAGACCTGAGTTTGAAGCCGGGCGTGGTGGCGCATGCCTTTAATCCCAGCACTCGGGAGGCAGAGGCAGGCGGATTTCTGAGTTCGAGGCCAGCCTGGTCTACGAAATGAGTGCCAGGACAGCCAGGGCTATACAGAGAAACCCTGTCTCGAAAAACCAAAAAAAAAAAAAAAAAAGACCTGAGTTTGATCCCTTGATCCTACGTAATGTTGGGAGGGGAGAGCCAACTCTATACATTTGCCCTCTGGCCACTACATGTATGCATGTAATAATAATAATAATAATAATAATAATAATAATAATAATATTTTAAAAGACTTAAATATTGAGATATCCCATCCTGTATTATAGCTTGAACAATAGATGTGGGAGTCTTTGAGTACCAACGCTGAGTAGACACTGTGGGAGGAACATACATAAACAGTAGGTGACTCAATTTCTCCATGAACTTGCAATATGGCTGGGGCACTAAACTATGCAAATTAAAAAAAAAACATTGTCTATGTATAGCAGCATGCTGGAGATGATCAGGTTATCTGGTTGAGACCAATAAAGAGTAAACCTTGCTAAAAATGACAAAAGTGTGATCTAAAACCTCCACTTATTTCAAACCTGGAGACACACTGAAAGATGGAAGGCATGACCAGGTTGGGGTTGCCCACCTAGTTAGCCATCTGAGAACTGGCCAGTCTGTGCCATCTCAATCCATCCTGACCACAGTGTTCTATTGCTATGGAAAGACACCATGACCAAGACAACTCTTCTAGAGAAGACTCTTCTAAAAGAAAGAAAGCATTTCATCGGGGCTCGCTTGATAAAGAAAGCATTTCATCGGGGCTCGCTTGATAAAGAAAGCATTTCATCGGGGCTCGGCTCGCTTGATTGCAGTAAGCAGACAGGCAGGTTCAGGAGCAGTAGCTGAGAGCTTTATATCCTAATCCATAGATAGCAAAGGGAGGGAGGAAGGGAGGGAGAGGGAGAGGGAGAGGGAGAGGGAGAGGGCTGGCATAAACTTTTGAAACCTCAAAGCTCACCTGAAGTGACACACTTCCTCCAACAAGGCCACACCTCCTAAACCATCCAAATAGCTCTGTCACCTGAGGACCTTTAAATGTAGGAGCCTAGGGGGGTTATTCTTATTCAAACCACCACACCCTGGAAGGAATGAGAAGATTCTAAAGACACATTTGTGTCCCTAACTCAGGTTATCTGATCTATTGAATCAAGGCGCCCCAGGTAATAGCATCTTGCTGGGAGAAGATAGAGATCAAAGCCTGGTGCCACTAAGAGGGGCCACTTGTCTCTCAGAAAGGAATTTGCATGGTGTTGGAAATGTGATCACCTACAAGAGATGGCCAGTGAGTGGGGACTCACCTTGACCAGAATTAAATTCTGTATGGCTCTTGATGTCTATTGAAACCTTAATTTCATAGCAGGAATTTCTTGATGCTTCAGGTAATCTCCAGACACAATTAAGCAGGGAGAAAGGCCACTAGTACAGTCTTTCTCAATATTCCCCATTTATTCCAAAGGGCCAGCATAGACTATCGCAGTCTATGTGCACGAATCCATGCGAATGAACATTTTTTTTTTTTGGAAGTGGTGTCATACACCCTACTTTCCATCATCCACATCTCTTCAGTTTTCACTCTTGGAAGTAAAGGGGAGGAGAGACATGCTGGGGTTGCCTTATCATTTACAACAGGGTGATTGCTAGTGGGGTGGGAAAGATGGACAATTAATAACAACAGGCATAATCAACAAATGTTGGCAACAGGTTTGGTCCTGACAAAGACTTAGTGATGCATGATCATGACATGCCAAAACATTAGACAGGAGACTTCTCACGCATGACTGGCTCCGATCGCTTTGCCAGCAGATAGCAGCAGGCTCTTGGGAGTAGCTTCCACAGAAAGCAGCTTCCCAAACAGGGGCACTGTGGCTTTACTTCGTGGGAAGAAACAAAAACGATATGCAATGTCAAAACATTTCCATGTTCAGAGTGACCCAATGCCATATGGGATTCTATGAGCTAGAAACGGTTGATTAAAATTTCAGTACCTTAAAAAAAAAAAGCTTATCCTCAAATCTGGCTACCTCTAGAGTTGGGTTATATCCTCATGGAAAACGACAAGGTCTTGATCTGTGTCAAGGCCTCTTCTGTGTCACCCTCTCTGGAACATGGGGGTGATGGGTAGCCCCATAGAATTGTAGGCAAATATCCAGATCATGATATGGTTGAGATACAAATTTGTATTTTTAATAGTAAAATGAAGCAAGGGAGGCTGAGTAATATTTGGTAGCTCATCTCTAGGATTTTCCTACACTATACACATGCAAAGAGCCAGTCTGTTTCGGATGTTCTCAACTGGGTGAGAGAATTAGTGCATGGGGAAAAGCCAGCTGCTTCCAAACTGAGACTCGCTTGCCAACAAAACCACTGGACAGTAAAATGAAATGTTTTCAATAATTTTTAATGTGAAATGTACACATATATTAGGAAAAATCAAAATTAATAAAATAGTAGATTCATTGATCTGCCATCAAGTACATTTGCAGATCGACCTCTAGGGCAGGAAGTGACAGGTTATAAACTTTCAGTGTTAGACAGTTTCCTGTTGTTGTGACAAAATGCCCGAGGAAGTCAACTGAAAAGGAGGGAAGGTTTATTTGGGCTCATGGTTTTAGTCTTGGTTCCTTGTCTCTGTCACTCGTGGCTCTGTGGTGAGGCAGAGCACCATGGTGGGAGTGTGGGAGAGAAGAGTGAGTCCCTCATGCATAGGAGGTAGAAGGGTGGAACAGGAAGGGATGGGGACAAAAGGCACCCTTGGAAGGCACACCACCCTCACAACCAGGCCCCATTTCCTGAAGCCTTCAGTAGTACCAGAAGCTGAAGACCAAGCCTTCAACATTCCAATCTCCAAAGGACATGCCACACCCAAATTGTAACATATTCCTAGAAAATTTTAAGGTTGGCAGAGGCTAGAATGGTCACCATTTTGAAATTCTGTCTATCCACTAAGAAAGAAACATTTAATTCAAGCTCTGACAGATTCCCAAGAAGAAAGAAAAAGAAAACCAGAAATGTTGAGGGTGGAAGGGGCCTTCCTAAGATGACTTATATGTTTTCTATCCTCTTCTCCATTCTCTCCATTCTCTCTCTTTGCAACATCAGGAGGAACCCACCGTCTGTGTCATACTACATTCTCATGCCATGCCAACCTACCATACTAAGTCTGGTAACTATAGCAAGGAAAGAAGTTCCAGTTCTTACCCACATCACTCCCAGTACATTCTGGGGACATACTTCCTATTCAGTGACAACAATTCCCACACTCCTTGCCTCTTTTGTGGTCTGCAGCCAATCTGTGGGCCTGCACTGTATAAGAAAGTTAGCTGGAGGTGAGTCTGGTAGCAGGCCAGTAGCATTCCTCTGTGGTTTCTACTTTAGTTCCTGTCACCAGGCCCCTGCCTTGAGTTTCTGCCTTGGCTTCCTTTGGTGATAGACTGTAACATATACATCAAATAAACCCTTTACCCCAAAGTTGATTTTAGTTAGTATGCTATCACAGTAACAAAAGCACACTAGGACCCCAAGCTCATTTCCCTACTTCAAGGCCAAAGGGAAGAGTCAGCTTTTACAGTGGCCTGTTCTAGATCTCCCAAGGGAACCAAAAGGTCTCCAATGATTCTCCAAAATCTAAAGATACTTTATTTATTTTTAGATTAAAAAATATTTATTGATGTTTCTTTTAAAAATGTTTGGTGACCCCGACTAATTCATTCAAAATGCAAACTGTAAACACAGCAGCAACATAGTAACAATCGAGTGGGCAGCATCCTGAGGACAGACTGGAGGAGAGGGAGAGAGAGCACGACAGAGAGCGAGAGAATGGAAGACGGGTGCAGTGACACACAGTGACAAACTGAGCAGATAAGAAAAAATATTCTATTTGAACCCCAGTGATTTCAATGCAGCTGCTAAAAAAAACTTCTGGGTCAAGTACTAAAACACCAGATGAATGGATGAGCCTTCTCAGTGAGCATGCTTAGCATGTCGGCATGGGAACAAGGAAGCCCAGAAGTCGTGTGGGCATCTCCCAATGAATGGCTACCATTTCTAGGATGTAGAGTTTTCTTTCTGGTTCCTGGATATGTCATATATTGTCTTCTAAGTTACCTCTCACTCTGGAGGATCATAGTTACTGTTTGAAAACCCCCACAGAAACCCCTTAATAAAATGAAGAAACGACAAAAGCAGTAACACTGGGCTCTGCTGGAATGTCCCCTCCCTCTACTGTGGCCTGCGATTGCTTCTGGGCATGTCTAACAGCAATGCTTAGGTTTTACCAACCCACTTGTTACAGCCGGTATGAACTTCAGAGCCATGGTCTCAGAACCAAAGCAGATGGGGTGAGGATGCATGTGCCTGTACGGCATGTGCGGCTTTGGGGATATGGATGCTGGCCTCACTTTGTAATTCTTGCCCAGAATGCTGGGGTCGCTTCCACCGGAAAGACTCCACGGTATGTCTAAAAGTGTCATTCAATACTCAGTTCACCAAGGTCGACCACCTCCATTGTCACAGGATGAAGCAGCACCTGCAGAAATGCTGTCTGCTGCCCCCTACTGGTGGGCGTGGAGTGAATTCCAGGGATGACATATAATTGCAGGACAAACGACTTCCTCCACTCACTCAAATGAGGGCAAGGTTGTGATTGAAAAGGAGCAACCCTCCCCCAGAGTCAGCTTGTCTTTCCAGACAATGAGGACTATAGGACCGCATTGAAGATTTGAGACGGTGCTCAACCAGACCACATTTGGACTTCTTGCTCCTTGCCCCAATTCTCCTTCTGTTTAAGACCTAAAGACGGGCGTGGTGGCGCACGCCTTTAATCCCAGCACTTGGGAGACAGAGGCAGGCGGATTTCTGAGTTGGAGGCCAGCCTGGTCTACAAAGTGAGTTCCAGGACAGCCAGGGCTATACAGAGAAACCCTGTCTCAAAAAACCAAAAATAAATAAATAAATAAATAAATAAATAAATAAATAAATAAAAGACCTAAAGATAGACTCTCAGATACTTTATTGGTTCCTCTTCCCAGGCTGCCCATTAATTAATCCTCCTGTCACTGCCTTTCATATTTACTTGTCTCTTTAGTTGGAGTATTATGACAGCTGCTGAGTCAGGCTCGTTGGGACCATCAGAGCCAGGGCTTTTCCTGCTGAGACTCCAATCACAATGGTAATGATTCTCAATGTGTATTTCCTTTAGGCTCATGGTTATTAGAGTGACTCATGACTATCCAGTTTTGTACAGGACGTGAGGACAAGGCACCGTCTCCCAGTATACCTCCTATAGGGAGAGCACTAGACTCATGATCATCGTTATCCTTATCCTTTCTATTTCCTTTCTTCTCACCCCAAGTGTCGTAAGTAGATTCTTCAATTGAAGTCTCTTGAATCTAGAGCTGTCTGTGTCCCTTAAGAGGATGGAGCAAAAAGGAAAGAGGAAGGCGGCGCTCCACAGGCCTTGCAGCCTGAAAATTGCACTGTTGCAAGAATTCAAGCCTATAAAAAACTGAGTAAATTACATTCTTTCTTTTTTTTTTTTGCCTTGAAAAATAATACATTAGAATTACATACATACATACGTACATACATACATACATACATACAACAAGACAAAAAGTCTGGGCAAAGCTATGGTTTACAGAGGACTGAAAGTTGACAAATGTTAAAGACAGTTGACTTTAATCACAATTACACATGTCTAAGTGTTGTGTTAGTGGGTTGGCCAGCAATAAAGGTGTGTGAATGCATGTATGTATGTGTGCTTGCTCATGTGTGTGGACAAGTGTATATCTGTATGTGTATCTGAGTGTGTATCTCTATATCTATCTATCTATCTATCTATCTATCTATCTATCTATCTATCTATCTATCTATCTGGGTGTTTGTGTCTATTAACAACAGCAATTTTAAAGATTACAAAATAAAATGTTTTTGTATTCAATAATGGAAATTGAGCACATTTTCAGCAAAATGTAATGAAGTAAAACTGAACATTAAAAAAATTTTGAAATGAAATGTTATGTAGCACAGGCTGACCTCACTCTCTATGTAACTGAGATGACCTTACACTTCTCATTCCCCTGACTGTACATTCCGAGTGCTGGGATTACAAGCCTTTACCATTTCTCAGTGCAGAGGACTGAGTCCAGGGCTATGTGCATACAAGACAAGCATTCTACCACTTAATTATCTCCCCAGTCCTTCAAAACTAAAAATGTTGATAAACATGAAAATGACATTCAATGTATCTTCAAAAATCACCCTCCAAAAATTACACATTCATATTGCATAGTTAAAATACATATAATGTTGAATATCAACATTTCAAAGTAAACTTATTTAGACAAAAGTTTTTTTTTTTTTTTAGAATAAAGCCTTGCAAGCATTGTTTGTGTTGAATATACAATGTGTGCTACTGAGCAGATATCATAGGACAACTTCCAGGAGTAGGTTTTCTCCTTATACCATGTGGGCTACTGATATGAAACTCAGATGTCAGATTTGATATCCTGTGCCTATACCACTGAGCTAGAAGAACCTTTTATTTTATTTTAGCTTTTACAAGGAAGATTTTTCTCTTTATTTATTCTTTTCTCATATATTACATCCCAACTACAGTTTCTCTGCTCTCTCCTCCCCCCAGTCTCTCTCCCTACCCCCTCTTCCCCAGATCCACCCCCACTTTACACCCCCCCACACATACAGAAAATAGCAGACCTTCCATGGACATCAACCAAATATGGCATATCAAGCTACAAAAAGACAAGGCACATATTCTCACATCAAGGCTGGATGAAGCAACCCAGTAGGAGGAAAAGGGTCCCAAAGGCAGGCAAAAAGGGGCTCCCACACAACAATAACAACTATGAAGAGGACCTAGGTCAGACCCATACAGGCTCCTTGATCTCTGTGAGTCCCCATGAGTCCCTGTCAGTTGACTCTGTAGACCATGCTCTTGTGGTGTCCTGATCCCCCTGGCTCCTTCAATCCTTCCTCTCCTCCTTTGCAGGAATTCTCCAAGCTCCACCTAACAACTGGCTGTGGGACTGTGCATCTGCTCCCATCAGTTCCTGGGTGAAGTGTCCCTGATGGCAATTATGCTAAGCTCTGATCCCAGCACATCCTGCAGACATGGCAAACTGTAGGCTGGAGGTTTTGTGGCTGGGTTGATGTCCCAATTTCTTTACCTGAGGCCTTTTCTGGTCACAGAGGATGACCATTCCAGGCTCCATGACCCTCTTCACCAGGAGCCACTTTGAAATGAATATAGCAGTTTCTCAGAAAATTAGGGATTGATCTATTTCAAGACCCAGACATACCTCTCCTGTGCATATACCCAAAGGATGGTCCCTCCTACCACAGGGACACTTGCTCAGCTATGTCCATAGCAGCTTTATTCATAACAGCCAGAAGCTGGAAACAACCTAAATGTCCTTCGACTGAAGAGTAGATAAGAATGATGTGGTACATGTACACAATGGAGTATTATTCACTCAGCTGTTGGGAAAAAAATGACATCATAACAAATATTTTCATTCAATTTTGATTTAATTTTCTAAGCATTCAGTCAGTTTCATTGCACAGTTTTATTAAAAATTAAGCTGTATAAATATCTTACGACTTGGATATTATATCTAGATTGCCAACTGTAGAGCACAAAGTATTCATCAGGTCCCATTAATTCACGAGGTCGTGAAACCACGAAGAGGAATACAAAAAGAAACAAGAAAATGAGCTCTCAACACTGTACAGGAAAACATTTTTCCTTGTTATTTGAGAATTGCTTCTACGCAGAGAGAAAGGCTTTGTTGGGTGTTGAATGGATTGTTGATGTTCTAAGTGTTTGCAACTTTTCACTTTAACCCCTCTGCTTGAACCCCCAGCGCTCCAAAGCACCGGCTGTCACACAGGCAGCTGCACTAACAACACACTTTCCTATTCTAAGTCAGTTGGTGTTTAGAAGTGAGGCAGGGGGATCCAGAGACCAAGCCCAAGGTCTTGGCTCTACTGCCACTTGAGGGTCACCTTGGGCTACATGAGACCCTGCTTCTAAAAACAGAAAAGAGCATAGGACAAAAAAAATGTGAAAATGTGCTCTTCTAGGGTGTAAGAGGTAGATGTAGTCTGCTGTAACCTCAACCCTAACCTTAACATTGGACCTAGAGACACTCCAGTTCTACATGGAATACAATTGTTTTTTTAATTTCTGTGACATCCGGTGCCTGTTGAAAGTTTAGGGTCTCAGTCCTTCTTGTCAAGTTTTTAAAAAATCGTTTTAAATACATCTCTCCATTTATGCATTCATTTGTATTAACTTGGACTCTGTTCCGATATACTTTTTTTCCTCTATACTCGCCACATTTGACCTTAAGTCCTGGCTCTTATTTTGTACTTGACATTAAAATAGTTCTGACTAGTCTATAGGTTTCTACCTGTCATCCCATCTAAATTGCTTGAAGGTGAGTTTTTCCAACACCATCCTACCATCCTACCCTGCTACTTACTCCCTTGAGTCTGTGGTGGTTATCTGCCCCTATGAGCAATTGTTTTCAGCAGAGTGGGCTCCAGGTCCTCCTCTCCTTGACTGATCACCTTGTTGGGCTAACCTCCCTTCCTGTAAAGGTGCTACCTATGCTGGACTTGTCTGCTCTCTTTGGACCCTTTCAAACTCACAACTCTCATTTTCCACTAAGTATCTTCAGTCAAACACAGACCAACAGCTCTACGACCTAGTATTATCTACCATAATTGCAAACATCTGTGTTCTTGCAAGCTCACTTTCTGTGAGCGCTTTGCAGATCTTACTCTAGCTTAGTTATATTGTATATTCTTGCACAAAGAGAAGCTAGTTTTGCTTTTCACAATTCCATCAAAATAATATTTTAATTACACAAGTCTATAAAAAGTTACAAATGTGTGAAGGAAAATGTGAAAATTTTTTCTCTGTATCATTTCAATGCTCATCCCCCTGACCAAAATTTTAGTTAACTGGTTTTGTCTCTTTTTATTATGTATGCACATTTGCAAAAGCTTTTGATTCATTGAATGATTGATTGATTGATTGATTGATTGATTGATTTTGAGGCAGGGCTTCTCTGTGTAGCCCTGGTTGTCCTAAAACTCACTCTGTAGTTCACCAGGCTGCCCTCAAACTCACAGAGATCCACCTGCCTCTGCTTCCTGAGTGCTGGGATAAACGATGTGCACCACCTCAACAGCTGCAAAGGCTTTTGTAAACATTTTTGTATCTTTTCCTAAGACACGATCTTTCAATATAACCCAGGTTGGCCTCAAACTCAATATGTATCCCAGGCTAGCCTCAAACTCGAGGTCCTACTGCCTCAGTCACTCAAATTCTGGAATTACAGGCTATGTACCACCATATATGGTTTTAAAGCACTTTTCCAGAGTACTGGGCATTGAGCAAGGCCTTATATATGCTTAGCAAGTGCTCTACCAGGGAGCCTGATCCCGAGCCTTAGTACACTTCTAAACATACACAAAATATGACTTTTCTCAAAATCTTCCTTTTGGTTTTGCTTCACTTGGGACACAGGGCACCGCGGGTTCCACATCAGCACAACAGAATACCTCACTCTTTAAACGCTGAGTATAAACACAAGCAAGAAGAATACAACCAACAATTACAGTGATGCAAACGAACCAAAGGCAAATGCAATGAGCGTTACACGTGTGCAATTGCTCTGCTGGAAACAGTATTGTAACAGTGAATCCAGCCAAGCTGCCTGGATTGAGAGATGCCTAGACAATTAGTAAAGTGCACTGCGAGGTGTGGCTACGTGGGTGTTTCCAGAGGTGGCTGGTGGCTAAGTCAGCTGACTAAGTGGGGAACACACATCTGAGCATTAGTGGTGCTGTCCAACAGTCTGGGGCAAGCTAGGAAACAGCACAGAAAGGGGTAAGTTCCAGAGCAGAGGCATTCCACTTTCCCTGAGCAGGATTCTAAGTTTCTCGAACCTTCCGATGTGGACTGGCACCAATGGCTGTCTAGAGGAGCTACCTCATTACTCCATCTGGAACTCCCCAGCACTGGGCTCTGACCGTCCAGCCTGTAGTCTGCCAGGGTGGTCAGCTAAGCCCACCTCACCACTCCTCTCATATACGTGTTTGTTCCACGACTCTGGAGAGCCCTGACTGACACAAAATAGAACTTCAAAGAGTTATGATAATGCTTGAAAAGTTACAGAGCTTAAAGTGCACACATGCAAACATATTGTTACCTATGACACTAAATATACAGCCACATGCACACCATCTCTTACCTAAAGTTTCCAGTTATTGAACATTTATGCCATTTCTAGTTTTTTACTATAGACACACATCTTCAGTTAGCTTTTTTAGAGGATTTATTCATTTTTTATGTGTATGTGTGTGTGCAGGTGTTTGTGCAGACCACAAGAGGGTGCCAGCATGTATATCTGTGTACCACATGTGTGCAGGGCATGGAGGCCAGAAGAGAACATAGAATCTCCTAGAACTCGAGTTAGAGACAGCTGTGAGCCACCATGTGGGTTCTGAGAATGGAGCCTGGGACCTCTGGAAGAGCAGCCAGTGCTCTTAAGTGCTGAGCCATCTCTCCAGCCCTACAGTTAGTGTTTGAATTTAAGTTTTTGTCCACATTTCTGTTTCCTTCAAACAGGAAAAGTATGAACTTCTGATTGTCACGGAGTGTCCAGAGACAGTTGTCAGCGATGTTACTGACACTCACTGAAGGAGCAATGTGCAGAAGTAAGCTTCTATTTCCACCTGGAAACATCTAATTGATCATGGTTTCGCTATCTTCTTCAGCACTGATCTCAGTCACATATCTGATGCTTGACATTCACTATCATAGAACTCAATCATCTTAACACTAGAGTCTTGCTCTGTGCACCCAGCTTATCAAATACTGCCATTTCTTCCTTTTTACAATCTTTCTCCTTCCAAATTCTCATGGCAACTCTTGAGCTTCATGTATGTGTGTATATGTCTCTGAGAGTGTGTGTGAGTATGAGAGTGTGGGTTTACATGAGAGCGTGCGTGTGTATGTGTGTGAGTGTATGAGTACAAATTTGTCAGTGTGAACATATGTGTAAATGTATGTTAATGAATGTGTATGAGTATACTTGTGTGTATACTTGAGTATAAGTGTGAGTGTGTAAATGCGAGTATATGTATTATGTGAGGGTGTGTGAGAATATGTATGAGTGTGAATGTGTGCATGAGAGTGTGTGCATGTGTGTATATGTGCAATATGTGTGTGAGTGTGTATACACTGAGTGACTGTATGAGTATGTGTGAGTGTTTGTGTGAGTATGTGTTTCTGTGTGTGTGAGAGAGATGGGGATAGAGAACTCTGTGAACCATGTAAGACTGGGCTGGCCATGAATCTGGAGTCTGTGTTTTGCTTAGGCAGGTGTTGTCTGGCACTGGATAAGTGATGAGTCCCCTCTATGTCTCAGGGTCCTCACCAGAAAACCAAAGATGTATATATTAAACCTCTGTGCAATGTAGCTTTTAGTAAGGACACACTGAATGAAATCACTATAAAATAATTCAGTTGATAGAAAGTCATCTGCACGCACGCCTAGGAGGATAATGTATGGTTGGTGTGTTGACTTGGTTAAAGAAGAAATCTCATTTATTGGTCAAGCTGACCTTAGCATTTCCTTCTGCTCTGGGGTGATAGTCAACATTGAGTTTATTCTGTAATGCAACTTTAGAATAAAAGGCAGCAGCAGCGTGTGTGTGTGTGTGTGTGTGTGTGTGTGTGTGTGTGTGTATGTAAAGGTTACTGGGGGAGGTAATGACTAGGGAGCCAGAAGTACCATCTACCTATCAAGGTTTGTCAATAGGTTTGGTCAAGAATTTGCATCAAGGAACTCAGGCACAAACCGCCACCATTTCTTTAGCCACAGGCAGAGAGTTCATGTCAGTTTCTTTTTCCTGCTTTCATCCATATGCAAGCAAGTGATAACATGTACTAAGTTAAATAATGCATGGTACTCCAACTATTCTTACTTTTTATCCTTTGGTTATTGTAATTACATGTAATTTTGTGATGGGTTTTCTATTTTTTAAGAAATCGCACTTTTGTACTTGATCCAGCTAACAGGATTTTCTTACATTACTTCCTAAAGAGGCCATCTTTTAAACTTCTAATGTTATTCCCTATTCATTAGTACATTTGCCTGTGGGGTATGTTCATAAATGGGTTAAAGTTACAAAGTTATGCTTATAAAAGCTCATGGTAATTGGAGTATCAGGAGGATTTATTAATTTTGAAATCTTAAAAGAGCAAAAGCTGAAATGAGATTGGATTAAGTATATTCTTGCATGCAGTTATTCTAAACACCCTTAAGGACCAAAGACTAACTTACAGAGGACATTATGCAAATGTGAATATATCTCTAAGTGCCTTGTAGGCTTGCTGATGTAATATTTTACATGGTTAGTTAAGTACATCAAGAAAAAGGGTTGACCTTGATAGGGTATAAAGGTGCTTATTTCAAAACAACTGCTTTATTTAACAGGCCAACCAATCAAGAAGGCAAATGGAATCAAGTACCTTCGCATTAGCATTGTAGGCAGCCAGGCATCTGCCGCTCCATAGGAAGCCAAGCATATTCTTTACAACACAACCAAGTCTGCCATCATTTGTGCTTGTCATCCGAATATCACATGTGCACAGATGACCTTCAGAGACCACAGTGTTACAATATGGAGAAATTACTTCCTAGTCATGGCTGACCCCAAGAATTCTCTGGGGGAAGTTTCTTGTTTTGAATACAGGTCACCAGGTCTTTTAGAAATTTATTTTAGCAGAGTTTTTTGTTTTTTGTTTTTTTAATGGCGGGGCTTAGAATTACAAGTTTAAAAATACTTATTTTAACTATGTCTTTGAAATGGGGGTGTGGAGAGCACAGACATGTGTGTGCAGTTGCCCTCAGAAGCCAGGGCTTCTGGATCTTCCCAGAATGGGAGCTACAGTTGATTGTCAGTAGTCACTGTGGATGCTGGGGAATAAACTAGAGTCTCCCGTAAGAGCAGTCAAGCTCAACCTCAGAGCCATCTATCCAGCCCACAAAACCATGAGCTCTTACAGTGTCCTCCCCTGATACCACAGAGCCATCTATCCACAGAATCATGAGCTCTTACAGTGCCCTCCCCTGATACAGCCAGTCCCGTATCTTTTCAGGACCCACAGAGGCCCTGTTAACCATAATTCAAACAGACTTCTGCAATCTACCAAATCCTTCCCGAGAGCTGCATAGTCATCTCGGATGAAGAGTAGACCAAGTTTTCTGTAATTTGCTGTTTCTCTGTTAAGATGAGTACAGTGTTAATGGGGATGTTATAACCAATTGTAGAGTCTCAGAGCAAGTAGGCAGTCTGGTACTCTTTGGCTCACTTGTCCTGTTGGGTTTTTGTCATTGTTGTGTTTTAATTAATTTTTGTGTGTGTCTTGTTTGTTATGTTTTAACATGTTCTCTCTGTAGATCTGGCTGTCCTAGAACTCACTATGTGGATCTGGTTATGATCAGACTCAGAGATCCGCCTGCCTCTACCTCCCAAGTGCAGGGATTAAAGGCATGTGCCTCCACACCAGGGCCTAATTAATTTTTTTAAAGTTAGCATACAAAATGACAGGTTTCATTAGAACACACTCGCATTCTTACGGCGTCATGCTTTTTCCTGTTTCATCACTCCCCTGCTCAGGATATTCTCCTTCCTTCCAAGTAGTCCTTGCTTCTGCTTTCACATCTCAGGAATTCTGTTACTCTCTCTCTCTCTCTCTCTCTCTCTCTCTCTCTCTCTCTCTCTCTCTCTCTCTCTTTCTCCTCCTCCCCTTCTCTTAACACCTCTTTCTCCTCAGGAACTAAAGAGATGGCTCAGGGGCCAAGAGCACCTGCTGCTCTTACAGAGCTCCTAGGTTTGGTTCCCAGCACCCATGTGGCAACTTCAGTTCCAGGTGATCCAGCATTCTTTTCTGACCTCTACAGATATCAAACACATACATTCATGCAGGCAACACACACACACACACACACACACACACACACACACACACACACTTAAATCTAGAGTTCACATATGAAAAAAAAAACATTTGGTATTACGTAGCACCTTTTCTCCATCCATTCATCTGTTGATAACATGAGTTATAACAGGGATGAAGCTACAGAGACTCAGAGGAGAGGAGAGCTGTATTAATTAGTCTGTTAGTTGTGTTTGATTGGTCTATTGGTTTTGTTCACAAGTGGGACAAAATGAATAAAATAGGTACATATTAAGGGGCATTTATTAGATTTGCTTATGTGATATGAACAGGGTAGTCCAAGAATGACCACCTTTACACTAGAGAGTCTGAGAACCAGGTCACTGCTCAGGTCCTGGGGCTGAAATTGTTAGCGGAGCCAATCTGGCATTTAAGGCCTAGAGAATTCCTGGAAAGTCATTGTTTTCAATCCATATCTGAAGGGTGGAGAAACTGAGTATTGACAACAGCAAACAATAGTGATGGTGATGGCAGTGGCAGCAGCTGTAGCAACCATGTGCTCACCAGCAATGAGGTGAAGGTAAGCAGGCACAGAGCCAATTGCTTTCTGTTCTGACCTTCTTGTGTCTGAGACCTCAGAAAGTACTATCCAGGCTAGAAGAGGGTTTTCCCACTCAGTTCATTCATCCAGGAAACGCCTTTACAGACTCACCCAGAGGCATGTCTCTTAGTTGATTCCAGATCTGGCCAAGTTGCTAGCCAGGATTAACCATCCAAAGTCTAGCCTTTCATGTCTCCTTATGTCGCTCTTAATTTCCAAATAAAAATTGTAATGAGACCATAATTCTACTTAACATGATATAAGTGCTCATAAACAACCATAAACACACTGTTATTTCCATCGAATAGGTGGCAAAGTCCCTTGAGGAATATTTAGTCTTTTAATGTCCTATAACTTAAATATGATAATATAGACTTATAGAACTTACCTACTGATATTACCTCAACTGATGTTACATTGCATGGTCAAGGCATAAAGAAAATATAAATATCTGCTTAATGTGTGAGTGTACATATATGCACAAACATATTCTTAACAAAGTAGGACAGAAGCACTTAGGGCATTATAATCTTCCTTTTTGTAACTAGATACATAGCCTTAGTTGGTATTTATAACTACCTTTTTTCTACTACCTATTCTACATTGTGTCCTTTCTTAGCATGCACCTCAGCAGGTCTTGGAATTTTAACTGGAGGGATAGCTAATACCTTCATCCCTAAAGGGTCTGAGCCCTTTGTCATCCTTTGTAGATATCCAATCTACCCCTACACACCCTGGTAGACTGGACCAATTGCTCCTCCCAATACTGGGAATCCTTTCTTAGCTGGTTGACTTGGGGCATCAGGAGACTGGAGTTACCAGGCAGAAGTCTCTACTTCCAGTTCAATGTAATATGTAGTGTGCCTCCTGGAAGAAACACCTATCTCCCTTCTGAAACCAAAACTTCTAGGCTAATGGAGCATAAGGTTACAGTATCAGGAAGTAGAAGTTTTGCTATAGCCTCATTCTGGCTGATGGTAAGTGGTACTATTCTTAGTTCTATCCCTTGAATTCTGAATTCATGAATTTTAACACTCGACAAACAGGAACCATAGATGCTGGTTTGAAGAATATTCAGCCTTCTTGGAGACCTCTGTCCTAGCCATCGAATCTAATGCCACCTAGTTGACTCTGTAACTGGCTCTTAAAAGGCCATCCCACCAGTGATCATGCCATCTGAATCCATGTGATCTCAGACCCCTGGAAATATTGAGTGCTGTAGGAGGTAGATAGATAAATAGATAGATATATAGATAGACAATGAAACACAGAGACAGAAGGAAAGAAGAAGGGGAAAGAGGAGGAAAGGAGGAGGAGAAGGAAGAAGAAAGAAGGAGGAGGAGGAGGAAGAGGAGGAGGAGGAGGAGGAGGAAGAAGAAGAAGAAGAAGAAGAAGAAGAAGAAGAAGAAGAAGAAGAAGAAGAAGAAGAAGAAGAAGAAGAAGAAGACCTTAAAATTTCCTTAAAGGATCATCCCAACATCCTATCAATGCAGCTCCATCAGGAAGGTGAGGGATATGGTGAGACTAGTGAACGCCATGGGCTTGAGTCTACTGTCTTTCGTCCTTGGTTATGAAATGAGTTCCTCTGTCAGAAGCAACATTTTGTGGAATCTTGTGGTAGTGGATAAGACATTCTATAAGTCCATGAGTGATAGCTTTGGCAGAAGCATTTGTACAGGAAAGGCAAATCTATAACCAGAACAAGTACCTATTCCAGTGAGGACAAAGAGCCACCCTTTATGTGATGCAAATGGCCCAACATAGTCAACCTGCCACCAGATTAAAACTGGCCACCCCAAGGAATGGTGCCATTATCAGGGTCTCTGTGCTGGTTTCTGCTGCAGGCATATCTGTCACTCAGCAACAGCTATAGCCAGGTCAACCTTGATGAGTGGAAGTCTATGTTGTCTAACTCCATCTCAGCCAGTATGGGCACTTTGTTCATGGGTCCAGTGGACAATGACAGGAAAGGTAGGGGGGAAGGTTAGTTGTCCACAGAATGGGTTATCCTACCTGCTTGATTATTGAACTCCTCCCCAGCCAAGGTTACTCTTTGATGATCACAAAACACAAATATCTTCGTTTCCTTCACCCAGTTGTGGAGATCTATCCACATACTTCTTCCCCAAATATTTTTCTCTTCAATTTCCCAATCGTGCTCCATCTGAGTCCTTGAACATTCAGCTAAACCATGGTTCGTGAATTAGTACCACACATCTGGCCACATCTGCTTCCAAGCAAAAGGTGTGACAATGTGTCCTGCCTGAAGCTCTGCCCATTGGGAAAATTTCTGTTCAGGGTTGTCCCAAAGAGAGGCTGTAATGCTGCAGTTGTCCTCTTCTGGATGGTGCCTGCATAGCAGTAAAGAACAATTTATAAGCCAGGCCCTCAGCCTTTCTTATTAGTGAATGGCAGATACATGGCTGCACAGGTTGGACCACTCATGGACCTGAGGCTATGGGTTATCTAACTCCAGTATTCATTTCAGCTGGTGAGATTTGATGAATACCAATGGTGCTTGAACCAAGCCTCCTGGGGCTTGAAGTTCTCAGTCTGGACACATGGGACCCTCCCTCACAATAAAGCTATCTTCTGGGGCTGTCTGTTGCCCTAGATTGTGGTAGGCTTAATTCAAGTTTCCTAACTTGAGGTCACTTCCTGTTCTCAGAGCCCCCTAGGCTAGCTCAGTTTTAAACAGTACACTCTTTCCCAACCATTGCCTTGCCTACTGGGTCATTCAGAGTGCCAAAATGGGACTCCTCTCATTGCCGACCCATCTGTGTCACCCAAACCGCAGCTGCTTTAGAGGTTTGTGAGAGCTGTGACTTGTCCTGGGGGGACATTGCCAGTCTTATTTCACCAGGGCCACCTGGCTTACCTTTTGGGTGGGGCTTCTGCTTCAACACCAACGCCACCATCAGGAGCTCTGTGGCTGGAGCTGCTGTTCATCTGGGTTTTTTGTTTTTGTTATCTATCTATCTATCTATCTATCTATCTATCTATCTATCTATCTATCTATCTCTTTATTTATTTTGGTGTTTTGCCAACCCCTTTCCAGCACTATCTACCTACTCTGTTCCAGCCTATTTCTGGAATGGGAACAATCTTACTTCCATTGATTCTTTTCCATTACCAGGTGGCTTGGAGGCAGTTTCTAATCATGGCTTAACAGTTATCAATTAGCTTCTACTATGCAACCCCTTTAACGGTTGACTCAAAGAGACAAAGAATGCCCCCCAAACCCTAGAAATTCATTGCCGCATCTCACCTCAAGAACATAAGTACACATCCATTAACTGATCAGGAATGACAAGTTAATCATTAATTGATATAACTATCTTCTAAAAAAATATACTCTACAAATATTTTATAGGGAACATAGTTTTGTATTTCCCAAGATCATGGCGATTCCCTAACTCTCTCTCTCTCTCTCTCTCTCTCTCTCTCTCTCTTTCTCTCTGCCAACTCCTCTGCACTGGGCTAGGAGAATACATAAATCATGTTTTCAAGGAAACTCTTCTGAATGAGGGGGATCAGGATGAGGGCACACATTGTTTAGGGCCATTGCATCCTTCCTTGTCCTAATAGGAGACGTTGGCATCATCCTCTGATCATTTTAAGTACCACAAAAGCCCCAGCAGCTCTGAAATGGGGATGTTTAGCAGGTGGGAAAATGATGATGAGAAGCAAAATGTAATTTCTTCCACTATAACTCTCCACAAGCTGCACAGGCTCTGCAGTTAAATAAACATGTTTAAAGACAAAGATTTTGCATTTTCATTTAAACACTGCGGCTAGCGGTTGCTCACTTTCATTCTTTTGGAGCCTGCCCAAACAGTCAGTGATTTGCATTTTCTCAAATAATCTCAGCAGTGTGCATCCTTCTGAAACACAGAGAGATAAAACCCTTTCTATGAGTGCTGAGTAAAACTATACAAATATATACATACATACATGCATGCATATATACATACCTATACATACATACATACACATATATATTCATACATACATATACATACATACATACATACATACATACATACATACATACATATGTTCCAGGTAGCCTTATGGATGGTAAGCAAATACAACTCATATTTATTTTTACTTTTGTGTGCATGTGCACACTAAACTTGCACATATATGTGCATTTGTGATTGTGAGTGTGCACATATCTGTTTACATGTGACGACCATAGGCCTTCCTTGATTGCTTTCCATGTTACCTTTGAGACAGGGCCTCTCACTGGTGTTCACCAATTTGCTCAACCAGCTTGTCAGTGAGCCCTGAGGACCTACCTGTCCCTATCACCTAATGCTAGGGTTACAAAGATGTGCGATGGTGCTGGCATTTTTTTTTTTTTTTACATGGATGCTAACTCAGTCCCTCCTGCCTGCATGGCAACTCTTTAATGACTTAGCCATTTCTCCCACTCCTATTTTTGTTTACTATTGTATGCAGCAAACTTTCCAAACACTTGAACATCACACACTTTCAATAAATCTGACGTCATTCCTGTCTTCTCAGTTGAAGAGTTGATTCTTCATGACATGTGCTTCAAGTAGCACCCCCTCCTTTTTTTTGAGACAGAGTCTTACGTAGTTCAGGCTGGCCAAAACTGAACTATGTAAAGTCACTGTGTAGACAATGATGACTGTGTGCTTCTGAGCTTCCTGTTTCCACTTGGGATTACAGATGCTTGTCCCCATGTTGGGTTTAGATTTCTAAGAATTTCTGAAGAGACTGATAGAAACACTTAATTGATAAGGGATGATCTAAAGTGATGGAAATTTAAAAGAGAGAAATGGATTACAAATGACTATGAGGATAATTGTATCATCCCATCATGTTAGTGGGGACCCCATGGGTTCTATTGTATCCTCTGACAAGTCACTAAACACATCTTTGCTCCATTTTCCCATTTAAAGATGAGGATAGGGCTGAGGGTGTAGCTCAGTAGTAGAGTGCTTGCCTTCCATGGGCAAGGCCATGGGTTCAATTTCCCCAACATTATGAAAAAAATTAAAAGAGACAATGTAGAACTTACTTCACAGAGTCTCTTTGAGAAGAACACTATGTATAGTCTATAGAACAGCAGAGAGTATGTTTAAGGTGCCCAGAAAAAAATTAACTGTCAGAGAGTCTAACTTCATAATCATTTTAATGAACCCTCTGCAAACAATTATAACAGCTTTGAGAAGCATATGACTTTAGCTTACACTTTCCTGGGCTTTTTCTTGGGTTGGGTTTTGGGTATACCAGTCTCCTCCCACAGATACTCTCTACAGCCCACCGAATCCCCAGCAGGACGCTCTCTGGCCCTGAGCTTGCTGCTCTGGTCCTCTAGGTTTATTAGGTCATGAGCTATTTTTTCTATCTCAGTAAATCAACCCCCTGGGTTTCCATGCAAATCACTACCCTATGGAGGTATCTGCATCTCTACTCTTCTGTCTTCCCTATTCCTTCCCTGAGAGCCACCCTGGACAAGGTACTGGAAATATATGAGAGCCCCAGCCTATTATAACTGACTGGACTGGTTTTTTATGATTAAGGAAAACCAAGACAAAGCCACCAGGTGAAATCTCTGTAGTGACCGTAACCCTGAAGAGCATCGTAGCATCCAGAAGGCCAGGCGGCTCACAAGTCACTCACGGTATCAGACTGCTTCCGTGTTCACCACCTCAGAGTTTCAGAGGTTTCATTGGAAGTGTTACAGGGAGCCCACCAGAGATGACCACTCAGACACAGTTTGTAGCCAAGTGAAAGTCTTTATTCCAGCTGGCTGGGACCATACTCAGTTACTCTGATCCAAAGTGTTGCCCACAGCATTTACATCAAGGGTCCTTTAAAGGCAAGTCCCACAGCTCAGTGTCTGATTCAGTGGCTGCAGGGGGGAGGTTTGCACAAGCAAGCAGCTTACCAGAAGCTAAGATAACTAGGGCTTCTTGACTCAGGACCTGGAATAGAGTTGGGTCATTTTCCATGGGATTCTTCATTAAGGAGAACAAAGTATAGTCAAATCTAAAATGGCCTCAGCAAGAATACAAGAGAGAAGCCCTCTTCACTCTCCTGCCCAATCACAAGAGGAGCCCTTCACTCAGTTCACAACACACCCCAGTTCATGTTGCTTTACACTTGGCCTAAATTTTCAGCGTGGCAGTAAGCTTTACTTACTCATTTTGTAACATTTTAAGGGTGCAGCATTTTAGTTTTAATTTTTGTTTGCAGTAAAATAACCAAAGAATAAAAATTTACCACCCCCCCCCTTAAGTGTGGAGTTCTGTGGCGTTAAGCGTATCCATCTTTTGTGCACAGGTTTCAGAGCACTTTCATCTTCTGAGACCGGAAGCTCTGCACTTCCTCTTCCCAGCCCCTGGCAGTCACCATTAGGCTTCCTGCCTCTGTGCAATTGCCTAATTCAGAGAATATGTGCACATGGCCCCAAACTCACACTGCATTTGTTCTTTTGTGCCCAGATTATTTCACTAAGTGTAGTGTTCTGTAGATTCATTTATGCTACAGTGTGGGTCAAAATTCTTGCCTTTCTAAGGCCGAGTAATATGGCCCTGTGTGTGTGTGTGTGTGTGTGTGTGTGTGTGTGTGTGTGTGTGTATGTGTGTGTGTGTGTGCCGTATTTTGTCAACCTGCTCACTCACAGAGGTATGCTTGGGTTGTTTCCACTTTGTGGCTATTGAAAATAACATAACATTGCCAGAAACATGTCTCTATATAGACATTCCCTCTGGGACCCTGTTTTTCAGTTCTTCGGGCGTACATACTTAGAAGCAGAATGAAGCAATCATACATTAATTCTCTTGGAAGTGTTTTCCGGAGAAATTGTGTATCAGTAAATGTTATTATGTCTGTGGACAGTGAATAATGATGAGATCATTGATTCAACCCCACACAGTCCAGCACGTGCCGTTTTAGCAGCAAGTTCACTGTACTGTGAAAAGAAATTAAAAGTTTGAAAGTTAATTCAGGGGACTAGAGAGGTGACTCAGTGGCTAATAAAGCTTATTGTTCTTCCAGAGGACTTAGGTTTTGTTCCAAATGCCCATAGCAACTGACTCTAACTACCTACAATTCTAGTTCCAGGGGGTCCCAGACCTTCTGGCTCTTGGGTGCACTTGCACACACATGATTTTCAGCAACTCACACAGGCATACACAAAAGTAAAAATTAAAAACCGGTTCAGGAAAATTAGAGGTGCAGGGACACACAATAGAGACTAATGGTTCAACCTCACAAAGACAGTCAGAGGCAGGATCCCGACAGTTAGGGATCAATCCGTACTCTTGTTTGTAATAGTAATTTCCTAGATTCAAGGCAGGGCCAGATATTCAGAGGAGCCAGGAATGGGTTTCTGGAATATGCCTTGTTGGATGTGACCCCTCCTGACATAAAAAGGGGCCTCTCCTGTGAATACAGAATGCTAAAAAAAAAATTCAATGTTATTGTGCAATTCAAATTGACATAATTTTGTGTTTCAACAAGCATTAGGAACTGAAAATATGAAAATTAGTAACACATAATAACTATTTTCAAACCATGCACAGTCAGGCAAAGGGAAAGTCGACATGAACGAATGGCAGGTGCCAGACTCAGAGGCCTGGGTGCTTAGATTATATTGCTGGGAATGAGTGCTCGTGTTGCCCACAGACTGGTACACCACCGCCTATCCACATTGCTGTGGTGTTAGGAGGCAGACCTTTGGGAAGTGATTAGATCATGAGACTCGTGTCCTTAAAGATGAGACATGCAAAAAGCTAGATTCCTATCCTCCATACCCCTGAGGATCCACGAGATGACCATCTGCAGTGAGAGGAGAGAAGATGGCCACTCACTAGATTCAGGATCTAGACTAGGCACTCTTTGATTCTGGACTCACCCACTTTGAGAAATAAACATTTATTGTTTCAGCTGCATAGTCTAATTTTTTTGGTGACATTCTGAGCTGACGAGGTAACATGGTAGCCAGGGGGAAGAAGCCAGCATATCTGCTTTGCAGAGGTGGGGTTGGTAGATGGGCAGAAATGGCTGAGCAGAGTGCTGAAGATTTTCATAGTGACCACGAGATCTCTTGGCCCCTAGAACATGAGACACATAAGAAGGAGAAAAGCCCGTCTCTTGGTCTAGTTTCCAGTAGTTATGGTGAAGCATTCCAACCATCCAAGTGTAGTTTGATTGGCTTCTATGCACATTTTGTTGCCCGGTCTTGTGAGCAGAGAGAGACAGAATGATGAGAAAGATAACTAGTATCAGATTTTCTGGTATGGAAACAACCCCGTGAGAGAAGAGTGGCTGACAAACCTGGGAGGCTTTAAAAACAAGTTCTCTGCTGAGAACCTCTTCTGAAAGCAAAACCAAAAGGTTAAAGTGAATGAGCTGAGTGTCCAAAGCTTTCAGGGAAAATGAAAGGAGCTGTCCAGCAATTACAGTGAGGCCGAGAGCAAAGGAAGGATTCGGGAAGAATTGTGACCTGAGACTTCTTTCCCTCTCTCCTCAGGCAGATGGCCCTAGCTACAGTGATGTCTCGTAGCCTATTTTCTACACAGGCAAAGAGAGTGACCAGAAGAAATGGAAAAACTAGGAACTCATGATGGGGGAGGAGGGGTGGCAAGATCCTTAACTATCAGTCTTACTGTTGCCCACATGATAAGCATTTTTTTCCAATTTTTTTATTAGATATTTTCTTAATTTTTTATTAGATATTTTCTTAATTTACATTTCAAATGCTATCCCGAAAGTTCCCTCTACCCTCCCCCCACCCTGCTCCCCTACCCACTCACTCCCACTTCTTGGCCCTGGCGTTCTCCTGTATTGGGGCATATAAAGTTTACAATACCAAGGGGCCTCTCTTCCCAATGATGGCCAACTAGGCCATCTTCTGCTACATATGCAGCTAGAGACATGAGCTCTGGGGGTTCTGGTTAGTTCATATTGTTGTTCCTCTTATAGGGTTGCAGACCCCTTCAGCTCCTGTGGTACTTTCTCTAGCTTTTCCATTGGGAGCCCTGTGTTCCCTCCTATAGATGACTGTGAGCATCCACTTCTGTATGACACTGGTCTTATGTCTTTATGTATATATATATATATATATAAAACATCTTTAAAAGCACAAATTATATGAGCTGGGCCTGGTGGCACACACCTATAATCCCAGCATTAAGTAGGCAGAGGCAGGCACAAATCTGAGTTAGAGGCCAAACTGGCCTATAGAGTAAGTTCCAGGACAGCTGGACAGAGCTACACAGAGAAATCCTGTCTGAGAAAACAAAACACAGATTGTACATTGTCTATTACACAGTTCCTAGTACAGTCTAGTACACAGTTCGTGTTTGATTTAGAAATACATGAATTAATTTCTCAATGTTTTAGCATATTTTTATAAGTAAAGCAAATACTAAGTTCTGCTCAAAATTATTTTCACCAGAGACTGTTTGAGATGAGTATAATCGGGAGTCAGAGGTAGGAGGATTGCTGCAAGTTCAAGGCCAACTTGGTTTACACACATGCACACACACACACACACACACACACACAGAGAAATGGCTTATGGTAAGAACATTTCCTATGCAGCATGAGGACCTGAGTTTGAATCCCTAGCACCTACACCAAAAAAGCCAGACATGGTTGTTCATGCCTGTGGTCCTGATGTTGGTGGTAGGGGTAGAGATGGACAGATCCCAGAATCTTGCTGACCACAACTTCAGGTTCAGTGAGAGACTTTGAGAAAGATTTCCAACATCCTCCTCTGACCTCTTTAAGCATGCACATGTTCATACACACACACACACACACACACACACACACACACACACACACACACACACATATATATATATATATACAATACCACGCCTACATACATCAGACAAGCAAACAAAATAGAAAACCATATGCATCAGACATAGTAGCTCTAAGATGTTTACTCTCATACAATTTGAGTGTTTGTATTCATATTTGTATATTTATACTATATGCATATATGGCTGGTGTGGGTCTGATACTGCTCCTTGCAGTAAAGCTGGATGAAGAAAACCTTGTTAATGGAAATAAAGAGTAAAAAGACTAAACCTAGAAATGCCATGGAACTCGTCCTGAGACATGGCTAAAATTGACAGCCTGGCTTTCATATTTTCCATGAAACCCCCTGCCTATGGCAGACTGCTCCCATTTCAGGGCTCTAGAGCATGAAGCTGGGCAGAGCAGGGTGGTGGTGGTGGTGGGGGGAGACTGATGGTCACACTTTGGTTGCCGGCAACAGAGGTTCAACTTTAATTACCTTAAGCAAAGATGCAAATTCATTGGGTCTCACTACCTAGAAATCAGGCACTGCTGGATCCAATTTCTCTGCCTTTCGAGTTTGCATATTTCTTCTTCTCTTTGTGTATTTGTCTTACTCTCTCTTACTGCAGAAATTCTTACTCTGCAGGAGGAAAAGGGTCCACCAACACCCGCCCCCTCGGTTTCACAGTTTTGTACTTCTTGATCCAAAAGGAAGAGAGATGAAATCTCTTTTTAGTGCTGGCGTAGCTTGAGTTCTTAGGGTTGACACTCCAACTGATCCAGCTCGTACTACCTGCTTGTCTCTGGGACCTGTGTATCTGGTCTGGGCACAGGATAGCATAATTGTCCAAATCTGAGTCATATGTTAGTCTTGTAGCCTAAAGGGGAATGACTTGAGAAGTCTATTGACAGTCTCATGGAATGAGCAAGGGACAAAGAAAGGAGGCAGAAAGAACTTCCCAGGAGGAGTAGAGAGAGCAAACCTAGACAGCAGGTTGAAACAGCAGCTCCAACATGCTCAGAGCATGCTTTGGTGCAAAGCTGGAGCCTGGGGCTGCGGCGGGTTGTCCGGATCTACTAACAGGAAGTAGAACTGCTGGTTTGGGTATATCTTTGACTCGGTGACTCATATTACAGCCAGTGCTGGGCATCTGGTGGCATCAAGCACCTTTCTTCCTAACCCAGAACAATTCTTTTGATGACACCTGGTCCCTCCAACCCACCCCCCCCAAGGCCTCTCCTTCATATCCAATGATAAATGTGGATATACAGGATGGGCTACCTCCTCAATCCCTGAGCCTTCTGTAGGGAACAGAGGAAGCCCCAAGTGAAGGTGTGCTGTTGATGACACAGGCGTGACCGTGACCGTGTCAAGCATCAAAGCAATGGGAGTGACAAAGCCTTCCCTGGGTGAGAATCAAATGGAAATGACAAAGCCATCTTTAGAGGTCCCAACATGGGTAATGACAGCGAGTGCAGAAAATGCCCACTATAACTTCACCCCTCACCCTGGATATTTACAGTCTGAAAACTGCTCCCCTACAGAGAGTGCTCCTGCCGAGGTTAGCTCAACCTGCCTCCTCTATCTGGCTGTATACCGTAAACCTGCCTCCTTGTTTAGCCATACACGGTAACACTAACTCCTTAATTCAGCTCTGTGCAATCATCCTGCCTCCCTGTTCAACTCTAAATAATAAACACACTAAGGGTCTGGGGTGCTGAGGTTTCTCCAGCAAAGATCCAAGTCCACCCAGCCCCAGCTTTCTGTCTGTGTGTCTGTCTGTCTGTCGTTCTTTTCATTTCCTCGCTGCTCCAGTCAGGTCCCTCCCCTAAGCCATTTAAGGATGTGGCAGCCAGCTGCTTAAGTCCTCCTGTGTTTTCTTTCCCCTGAGAATAAAATCCATCCTTTAATTTGACCTTCAAGGTCCTCCCTTGAGCCTCCGACTCCAGATGATGCTCCTTGCTCACTCCAGATGGTGCTCTTTGCTCACTTCAGAGGGTGCTCCCTGCTCATCCCAGACGGTGCTCCTTGCTCACTCCAGACAGTGCTCCTTGCTCATCCCAGACGGTGCTCCTTGCTCACTCCAGACGGTGCTCCTTGCTCACTCCAGATGGTGCTCCTTGCTCATCCCAGACGATGCTCCTTGCTCATCCCAGACGGTGCTCCTTGCTCACTCCAGACGGTGCTCCTTGCTCATCCCAGACGATGTTCTTTGCTCACTCCAGACGGTGCTCCTTGCTCACTCTAGACGGTGCTCCTTGCTCATCCCAGACGGTGCTCCTTGCTCACTCCAGACGGTGCTCCTTGCTCATCCCAGACAGTGCTCCTTGCTCACTCCAGACTGTGCTCCTTGCTCACCCCAGTCCCCTTCCAGGTCTGGCCCTGGATCTTCTTTTAGTTTTGCACATGTCAAACTCCTTGTCATCCTTTGGGTCTCAACTCAGATGTCACCTTTACAGAGAGGGCCACTTAAGCGTTCTTCCTGCTCTGTATGTATCACTCCATACTTTCCCTCCTTACCATACTCTGACATGACCTCTTGCTCTGTTTTCTTCCCTAATGTCAGCTTCTTCCTAAAGAAATGAATGTGGAGACCATGGTGGGTTCTACCTAGGGCTTTAAAGGTGGTCGGTCTATCAATTGTGCTCTCGGGATTGAGAGGTGAACACTCCTTTCTTCTCCGCGAGACCAGTTTTACCTCAAGCAGAATTGATGTCTGCCTCGACCGTGCAACCACTGTGGCTTACCTTGCGTGCCACACAGTTCTGGTGCTTGCTTTGCTACATGGCTTCTGCTCACCTGGTCTCTGGGCTAGACCGCGAGCCCTACGACAGGAGGCTAATCAGACTTACAACTTATCTCTGTACACCCCAAGCTGAGCGATGGTCCACGGCAGGGGCTCCGTGCTTATTAATAGAATGAAACAACAACGCCCCATCAGCAAGCAATCCATAGCCGGTTTATGGAGTCACAGGAAGGGGAGGGCTGAAGAACCCCAGAAAAGATATTGGTTCTTTTAGCTGGATTTGTTAGACTGGCAAGAGGTGGCAGGGTGAAGGAAGGGCTTCCTGAGCAGAAGATGAGAAATTAGCTGACAAACAGTGAGCGTATTTCCAAGCTTTTCAGATTCACTTAATAGCTTCCGGTGGGTTAAAAAAAGGACAATCCCGTTTTGGAGAAGCAAAAGACAGGTACTTGACAGTGTCCTTTTCATGCTTCTCTGGTTCCTTGATGTATTGTCTTCTCGAGCAAGTATCAATAGTGTGTGTATGCGGGGCAAAAAGCACCATCTTCAGATTGTAATGAATCTAAAACGAAAACCCGAGCCACGCAGCTGGCCAATGCTGCTTTAAAACTGCACATCAAGAACGGTCCTACTGACAAACACTTTCAAGGCAAACAAACCAAACAGAAATTAAAAAATCTCTGTGGGGTATAAATATGTAATTACACTCACACGGGGAGCATTTTATCAGGTAAACCATCCTGCTTTGTTAATTGAAATGCTTCAGCGCTGAGCTTTTTTTGACAAAGAGTCTGAATATGTATGTGTACGGTGTAGACACGCTGTTTCGCCGCGGCTCTTCCTAGCTGGGGTTAACCGCCTCAAAGCCATTTCTCCGTGCAGCTGCGAGGTGGCTTCTCTAAGCCTCCCTTTTGTTTATTTGCTTTGGTTTCCGTCAAGCTAAATTCATCGGGTTGCAAACCAGTTCGGAATGCTAAAGATCTGCCCCTGAACCCAGTTGTTTTTTAAAATCTCTAATAACTTGTTTTTTAAGTATCTCATTTGAAATATATCCATAAGCCAGCCTTTTCCTGGTAATTTTAGAAATGTTATGACAGCCAAAATGGAATGTTCCAATAGTGTACGTTAGCTGAGCGGGAGAAGGGCCTGTGTTCTCAATGTGTGGCCTTAAGCCATCTAAATATGATTGCTTCCAGTTTCTAGTCTAAAATAAAGGTTATTCCATGATTTCTTTTAAAAAAATTTTTTATCCCAGAATCTCCCGTGATTCATTGCAGTTTGCTGAGAGTTTTGAGCAGCTGGGTTGTTAATTCAAGCTAAGCTTTATGGAACGTTGAACATTTGCTCCAAGGAAGTACCTGTCTTCCTCCTCTGGTATGGCTAAGGTTCTGGCATTTCTTCTTCATGTCTTCGTGGGGCCTATCCTGTGGCATAGCTCCAAAGTGGCCAGTGAAGAATTATCTGGTGACCTCAAGGCTCTATCTATGAATATCACTGAGGTTATCTGCAAGGAGAAATCTAAAGAGGCCTGTGACTTGTGGCACTTAAATACTCAGTCCCAATGTATGGCTTTCACAGTTTGGGCAGAACCAGCCCTGTGGCCTTTCCTAGTTCATCAGAAGATGCAATGTATAAGCTTCCCAGGGCTATTGGTGAAACGAGAACAAATTAAGGCACAGAGAAAACAGGGACTTTCCCACACTTGTGGAGGCAGAAGACTTGCTTCCCAAAGGCTCTGAGGAGACTGGCTGTCTTCTTGTGGCTTCAGACCTTCTTTAGCTTGCAGCTGTGTGGTTCTAATCTCTGTGGGCAGGGTTCCCTTCCCTTCTGATCCCTTGTGTCTTATTGTCTGTCCCATCTAAGGATACTTGCCATTAGACATTTATCAAAATAGCATGTGTGTGTGGTGTCTGCATGTGACTGCGTGCGCTTGGAAACCCCTCCCTCCCTCCTGCCCTCCCTCCCTGTCTCCCTCGCTCCCTCCCTTCTCTCCCTCCCCCTGTCTCCCTCCTTTCCTCCCTCCCTCTCTCTCTCTCTCCTTCCCTCCCTCTATGCCTCTTTTCCTCCCTTACTTCTTCCTTTTTCCTTGTCTTTCTTATAACTTGTCCTCTCAGGGCTGGAGTGATGGCTCATTGGTTGTGCGCACTCGCCACCCTTGCAGAGGACCTGGGTTTGGTTCCCAGGTCCCATACTGGCACCTCACAACCACTTCCAGTTTCAGGGGATCTGGTGCCCTCTTCTGGCCTCTGAGGGCACTCACATGCACATACCGGCATACACAGAAACAAAATAATTTTAAAGGATTCATTCTGTCTCTCCCTTCCTGCATTTTACTTCCATGTGGCAAGGGGAAAACGGGCTGGCCCTCTCAGTAGTCACTGACACCATCTGCTTTCCCAAACACCAGAGCACAGCCCTGCCAAGGCACGGCCACTCTGTGACAAAAATGATCTTCCCTCCAGTTTCAGTCACATATTGTTTTTCAGACTGAAGTCCCACCAAAGTGTCCTCAGCATCTGTATTCTTAATGACAACTGACATAGTCTGTGTCCCCTAAGACAGCAAAGGCATTTTGAGAAGCCTTTGGTAGACTCTCTCAGCCCCAGCGTTCACAGCTCTCGCCTCACCTAGTCATACTGAGCTCTTGTCACACACACACACACACACACACACACACACACACACACACACACACACACACCACACACACCTCACAGCTTCTGGCCTGCGCAAATACCCAGTTCCCAACGACTTCTGCACAGTGTGGTGTTTGCTACGGCAGCCCCTCCCTCAAGATAGAGTCACAGTCCGTGGCTCTCTATTATTCTTTTATAACAAAAACGACAGGATGGATGATCTATTCAACAGAAACTCATTTTCTGACATTTCCTGAAATTGCCAGAAATGTTGATTTCTGTTGGTGACTCCCTTCCTGACTTCCAGGGGACCACCTTCCTACCAGGTCCTCTGCACACATGGACAGCAAGTAAATAATCCTCCCTTTTTCTCCTAATAAGGACACTAATCCTATTGATTCTGTTCTTATTCTCATGACCCAACTAAACTTTAATTACCTTCTTACTAGCCCTAACTCCACATAAGTGACTTTGGGTTTGGGGGCTTCAACATAAGAGTTTAATTCATCAGCTATCATCAGTGTTGCTGTAGAACACGTCAACGCACATTTAAGCCATTGACCCAACATTACCAGAATGGCAGTCCCCTAGAGTACTCTGTCCATTTGATCATGGGTACTTCACTTTGAAGGGAAATACACAGGGGCAGATCATGCACATGTGTAAGTCAGAGACTAGGATTTGAACCCAAAACAGAATGATAAAAATAAAGTTTCATAAAGAGAAAGTCTGAGAGAAGGATGGGCGATATTCTGGATGGTTATCACGAAAAGGGATTTCACTCACTGTGCTCAAATGATAGCTCAAGGCTGGCATACAGAAACTGCAGGGGAGAAGTCGCTGAATATGGAGCTATGTGTACATATACAGAGTTCAGGACATAATTCTTTGAAATAGTTTGTTAAGCTGCAGCCCTAGGGAGGCCTAAGGCATGTCCAAACATGGGATCTCCCATAAGGCACGTCCAGACATGGAATGGGTTTTAGTGGAGAATGTGATTAAATGTCCTCAATTATTCCAAGTTTCTGGATATTTTCTATTATCATAGAGATAACTTAAAACAAGAACAGTGGCTGAATCATGAAGTTGTGAATACTTTAAACCTTTAGGCAAGAGAGTAGAGCAAGAGTCTTACTTAGTACATAGTTGTTGCAAATGGCATTTAAATGTTTTCTGATAGGAGAACACAGTCAATTTAGCAAGGATCTATCTGAATTAAGTTTTAAGAAAAATTCAAACACCCACGAGAACCATTTCCATTTATGACAGCTGGAAACCATCTCCCAAGTATACCCTAATAATTACACTTGGAGGATCTAGGGCACATCAAAGAATTAGGTGGAAGTGGTCATCACATTAATGAAGTGCTTATCTTCCTCTGCTTGTCATAAAGAGCTTATAGAAATGTCTGATACCAGACTTTTCTTCCACTACTAATTAATTGAATGGGCATCAGGGACTCTATGATCTATTAAACAAAGGGTGAAACCCAGATGAAGTCGCATGAATTTCTAATACAATACATGTGCTTGAAAGCTAACAAAACAATATTCACTCTGGTCATAGGTATAAGGGAGTTGGTGTACACAGTCAGCAACTCTCTATCCTGCTAATAAGCCTCTGTGGAAAATCACAAACAGTTTTTTGTTTTTATTTTTTTCTTTTTTTATTGGATATTTTCTTTATTTACATTTCAAATGTTATCCCCTTTCCCAGTTTCCCCTCTGGAAACCCCCTATCACAGCCCTTCTCCCCCTGCTTCTATGAGGGTATCCTCCCCATCTATTCCCACCTCCCCACTCTGGCATTCCCCTACACTGGGACATTGAGTCTTTACAGGACCAAGGGCCTCTCCTCCCATTGATGACCAACAAGGCCATCCTCTGCTCCATATGCGACTGGAGCCATGGGTCGCTCCATGAGTACTCTTTGGTTGGTGGTTTAGTCCTTGGGAGCTCTGCAGGGTCTGGTTGGTGGATATTGTTGTTCTTCCTATGGGGTTGTAAACCCCTTCAGCTCCTTCAGTCCTTTTTCCCACTCCATCACTGGGGAACCCTTGCTCAGTCCAATGGTTGGCTGCGAGCATCAGCCTCTGTTTTTGTCAGGCACTGGCAGAGCCTCTGGGGAGACAGTTACATCAGGCTCCTGTCAGCATGCACTTCTTGGCATCCGTAATAGTGTCTGGGTTTGGAGACTGTATTTGGGATGAATTCCCAGGTAGAGCAGTCTCTGGATGGTCGTTCCTTCAGTATCTGCTCCACACTTTGACTCCACATTTCCTCCCGTGAGTATTTTGTTCCCCCTTCTAAGAAGGACCGAAGCACCCACATTTTGGTCTTCCTTCTTCTTGAGCTTCATGTGGTCTGCAAATTGTATCTTGGGCATACCAAGATTAAAAGGGCTTGAGATTCTGTTTTCTCAAAGAATCTGAAATTAAAGTTGGATTGTTGTCCTATGCAGTGATACGACATATGTAGAATGTTACCGTTCTCCGGGTGTGCTTGCGCTCCATGGAGAAGTCCAAGTGTGCTTTGCCAGACAACTCTCAGTTAAAACCTTACACGAATGCTTTCATTCTGTCTTGACTCCTCCCTTTCCCACTCAAATGCTTCTGGCAAAGGAGCTCAACTGGGAAAAAGCTCAATCTCCTAAGAGCTCCAGGTCCAGGAAACTTGTCAAAACTTTCTTTATCTTTACAACCAAAATAAAGACTGGGTAAGAAAGACCTGCACCGAGCTTACCCAGCTGGAGAACCCTGGCATAGAAGACAAAATTCTCAGTGGAGATGGGAGATGGGAGATGGGCCACCAAAAGCAGTCTGATAAAGGGAAAACCAATTACCCAGAGGCCTTCTGCCTTCACATGGCCTCCAGCATGTGCAGCCTCCAGGCTGGCTTCTGATTTCTTTTTAGTTGTATTAGTTGCTTTTATTATTGATAAGAAGCAACTTATAGGAAGAAAGATTTCTTCTGGCTCACAGTTCACAGATAGCCCATCATGGCAGATGGGCATGGTGGTGATATCATAAGGTGTTTGGTTGCACGGCCTTAGTATTTAGGAAGCAGAGTTTTCTGGGCAGAAATAGGTCTGGCTCCTAACCCACCACTACATCTCTATTTCTACTAGTTAGTCCCCATGTCCAAAAGGTCTGAGAACCTCCCCAAAGAGTGCTTCAAGCTGGAGACTTAGTGTTCAAACATATGGGGCATGAAAGACATTTTACATTCAAACCCTTAATATTATTATCCATGCTTCATAATATACCTGGAAAGTCATTCCTCCTTAACCTGATCTCCACTCCTCATTCATTTCTTCATGTACAAGAAGACTTCCAAGACTGGGAAGATGGTTTAGTGGGTAAAGTGTTTGTGACCACGAGGACAGACGTTTGGATCCCTAGCATCTGTGTACATGCTGGGTGGGCACTGCAGCCTGCCTTCAATCCTAACACGTGCCATGGCAGGCTAGGCCTGTCTCTACAGGGGTCCATGGAGCAAACTGGCTAGCTAAGCTAGCTGGACTGAAGAGCTAGTCAAGTCAGAGAACCTACTTCAGTATGTAAGATGTTCAAAGATTTCTGATGTCAACATCAAGCATACAACATACAACACACATGTATGCTATGCTCACATACATGCAAGCATACTACCTGTACACACACACCCCCCCCCACATAGACACACAAATAAATAAGTAAACACCTGGTGAAAGCTTGCACTCTGCAGCGCTGGCTCTGCTCTGCATGGGTACTGATTATTCTAAGGCATTTTTTTTTTTTTGGTTGGTTTGTTAGTTTTTAACCTGCTGGGTGAACCTCACTTCCTTTGCAAGCTGCCACAGGCTAGCTTTTGCTTAGAATACAAACATGTGTTGATCTCCCCATGACATGAAGACTTAGTGGAAGGGCACCTTTGTACGTTTTGTGTTACAACAGCATTGCAAAATAAACATGATGTCAGGTTTTGACAGCCTGCTTTGAAGAAGTTAACCTTTGACTGAACCTAAAAGAAAAAAATTATAGTCAACCAAGTAACTTGATGCAGTCTACAGTGGTGAGAGTGTCCTTGACATGAGAATGATTTGGGAGACCCCGGAGGGCTCTGACTTCAGAAAAATCTTGGTCTGGGACAAGCGTACAAGATGATTACTACCTAGTCAGAGTTATAACTGCAACTGGATAGGAAGACTCCAGGCACAATCTTGAAGCAAATTGCTTCTTACGAACTGCTGCATAAAATGAGTTTTAACTACATTGTGTGTGTGTGTGTGTGTGTGTGTGTGTGTGTGTGTGCTAGGGGAAGTGACATGGTTGGGGGCGGGGTTGGGATGGGGACAGGGGACACTGAACAATATATGTCAATAGTTACATTATTCTGGTTGGAAGGCCTGTGAACCAAGTCTGTAAAGTCCCAGCTACATTGTAACTTCTGATAGGATCTGAAGCTTTCTTCTCTCTTGGAGATGGATATATAGCTGAGCATAACAGGACCTGTTGCTCTTCTCCAAGACCCACGTTCAGTTCCCAGCACCTGCATTAGTTAACTCACAACCAATTTTAACTCAAGTTCCAGAGGACTCAACACCTTGAGCCTCCAGGGACACTGCACACACATTCACACACACACACACACACACACACACACACACACACACACAACTTTAAGCAAACAAAATAGCTGTCTTGCTGCCCTTGTGAGATCTAGAAACCCTTTGGCTTCTGGCTCTAAGGATTGTATGAAACCTCCAGTGTGATAGACTTCCACTCTCTCCTCAGGAGAGGTAACTGTCCCACATGCTAACTCAGATACTTAAAATTCTGATGCTAAATTCTGAAAGAGGAGTCGTACCCAAGGATGTCAAAGGGTCTCCAGCATTTGCCCACAGTAGACATGATTGGATTTGGACCCTCTCCCCATTGAGCACAGACCTGGGGTCTTCCGGTTCACTCTAGGGCAGTGCCTTCTGCAGCCACCCCTCCCCATTCTCTAGTTCTGGAACAAAAAAAATATTCATTTTGTATTCTTCTTTTAAGGTACCCATTTCTTCATGGCCGATAAATGGTTCCTGCATTTGGTAGTTTAGAGAAGCATCTCTCGGGGTGTGAATGCTTTCCATCTGGTCTTAGTTCATGTTTTTTTTTTTTTTTGTCTTTCCACAGTAGCAAACTTTTAGTTTCTATTTATTTAATTTTAGAATAGTTTGATTTATTCTTTAACAGTTTATTTTGATCATATCTTCCCCAACTTCTCCTGTTACTCCTCTGTTTCCTCCCACCTCCACAGCCCTCTCATCACCCATGGAATTCAATGAATGCCTTCTGAGTACACATGGATATAGAACCACCCACTGGAGGATAGCTGAAACCCCAAACAAAATGATTTTTCTTCACCCTGCCCTCATTTGCCAATAGCTCCTCCATTAGGGGTGGAGCCTATGAGACTCTTCCCAATCAAAGCTAGTCATTGGCTGGCTTCTTTTTGTGCTAGTGGTCACAGCTGCTGTGAGTTCATGAGTGCCATGTCACGGCCGGAGGAGAGCATGCCTCCCAGTCCTCTGGGTTGCTTTTTTTTTTTTTTTGGACAAAACTTTATTGGTAATAGTTTTCAAGTATGTTGAGAAAAGGATGCTTTTCATGAGGAAGTCTTTTTCTTTGTAGTACATGGTTAAATATCACACCCCATTGGCCCCACCTCAAGTCTGAGCATTCTTCCAGGGAAGGGAGAATTTGTGAGAGGGACAAAGATGGAGACAAATACAATGCTTCTCTGAGGATCTCCATCTTTCTATGAAGAGAAAACATATGAATAAGATGAGGTTGAGGACAGGGAGGAATTTGGGGCACACAAGAGATAATGAGCAGCTGACAGCTAAGCTAGAAATGAGGCGTCAGGATGAAAAGAGACACCAAAGCTGCTGTCCACCAAGAATTCATCCTCGCCAGTCATTGCTTCCCTTTTAAGTAGCTATGGTTTTAAATTATGAATCATCTTAATTTAACATAATCATTATTTTAATCATTAGATATGCATAATGCTAATTGCATGTGTAGCATTTCATATCATTAATAGCATTTACTTTATCCCTACGCTAAATATTTAATTTCCATCTGATTATTCACAATATGTTATTAATATAATGCAATCAACTTTAATATTTAGACTATTTCCCATACCTGAGATCATTTCCTAAGGTTAGAAGTGTATTTATTAGGACAGGAGCGTTTTAAGAGACTTGATGGCTTATCTAACCACTTACCAAAGCGCTGTCAAGCTCATCTATCTGTTACCAAAATTCTTCTAAGTGACAGGTGATATTCTTTGTAGTGACCATTTCAAAAAAGAGTCTGAAGTTATGTAGTAGATTCTGTGGTGTCCTGCCCAAATCCCTTGCCCAGGGCCAAGCATCTGCTGCGTGTGGATGCTTAGTGAAGACTGCAGGAGAAAGAGGACTGGGAGAATCCTAATTAGGAAGTCTAGGGCAGAGGCATGGGAAAAGGCAATGGATGTGGCTGACAGCACACATTCCTCAAGGCACATGGAAATAACATAGAGGACACCTGCCAAAGAGGAGGTGACAGGCAGAGAGCACAATCCACCCAACAGATGTCAGGCAGCCTTCCCCCCTAACTGTATCCACAGTTTCTCAGTAGGTCCACTGGCATAGAAGCCACGGAAGAAGGCTCTAAGATGGAGCCTGGAGCAGTAGTATGTATCCTTTCATCAAATCTGTCCTGTATCCAACCTATAGGAGTAGATATGGGTACTGAGTCCTCTGGCAGCCATTATTCCGCAGGGAAACCAACCATCCATGTACTTTACATCTGACCTTCTGACAGGAAATGGTTCCCACAAATTGTCCTTGTGATGACCACATCTGCAAAAGAGATAGGAAGACAACTCATAATGAAACGTTAATCACAAGCTTCATCATTCAACAATACATAAGCAGCCTGTCAAATTAAGTATTAGAACAGCCCATCGAAAGTTCATCTAGGATGTCCTGGTGGGAAAACGTATCTGACAACGTGGCAAAAATCTTTTGGGAAATGGCACATGTATTAAATTAGTGGCTGGCACTTATTTTCTTTTCAAAAATATGTATTTTAGCTCTTAACTATGCATATGAATGTGTGCCTTTGTTTGTGAGGAGCATGAGTAAAGGTGCTCTAAGAGGCTAGTGCTGTCTGATACCCTGGAGCTAGAGCTGTGGGTGATTGTGAGTCACCTGACATGAGTGCAAGAAACTACCCTGTGGTCCTCTGCAAGAACAGTGCATAGACTTAACACTGAGCCTTCTCTCCAACCCAGCATAGTTCTTTGTCCTCGATAGGCAGAACATAGAAGAGTAAAGCAAAGTCTGGGCATCTCCTAATGTATTCAGTAACTGATTTGTGGACTTATACTTGTTACATAATATAATATATATATATATATATATACCAGAGATTGGAACTATGCCTTCCATCTAAAGCAGTGTGCTGCATCTATAGCATTTAATTATTAACATCCATAAAAGGCCAATTATACCATTCAAAAGTAAGACGTTTTATTTGAAAATGACAAAAAGATACACGCAATCATTACAATGCGAGCTACCATCATATGGGATATGCAGTAATCCCTCCAGCAAGCTTAAGCTTTACATATTAATGGCGATATCAGAGAGCAGGAAGATGCCTTCACAGCGCCGGTGAGGTTTTGACAGCACAGAAGTGCCCCTGCTACTTGGTTCAGTTCCTTGTGTGTGCTGGGAAGGACAACTCTGGTGTGTCAGCTCTTCTGGCCTCTGTTCTGGGGCTGGGGTTGTTCTTTTTGTAGTGAGCGGTAATGTACAGAGATTAATAAGGGAGGAAGAGAATGTTTATTCAGATGTTTGGCAACATCTTTGTGGCACTCTGTATGGATCTCCCGTGGAGTAGATACGCCCTGCAGGGAAACACTGCGGATGCTTTATCCTTGAACATGTGATTAGCCAGCTGTCCGAGACAATGAGAACCTCAACATTCTTACTCAGTGACCAAGGGTCCATCGGTAGTCTCAGGCTACAAAGAAGATGTAGCTGGGTCAGTGAAATACTTTAAGTTGGTAAAACATACACAGACCCTGGGTTCCAGGTCTTGCTCTCCATTAACCAAGCATGGTAATACATACTTGAAATTTTAACACTCAGGAGATAAAGGCAGGAGTACCACAAGTTTAAGGTCACCTTGACAATACAGTGGGATTGATGCTGGCCTAGGTTACATGAGACCTTGCCAGATAGATGGAGAGAGAGAGAGAGAGAGAGAGAGAGAGAGAGAGAGAGAGAGAGAGAGAGAGAGAGAGAGATAGGTGGGTGGATGGATGGATGGATGGATGGATGAATGGATGGATGGATGGATGGATGGATGGATGGATGGATAAGAAGGTAGGTAAGTATGTAAATAGGCAGATAGATAGATGATAGATGATAGATAGATAGATAGATAGATAGATAGATAGATAGGTGAATGGGTAAAATAATTTTTTAAAAAACCCAAATCTTAACTTCAAAATTATAGTTTTTACTTTGTGCAAGACAGTAAATGTGTATTTCTTGAAGTATTAGTGTAAGGACTAGGACTAGGTGGGGGCCTCCTTGACCACTAGTCTACAATTCTTGACTATGGAAATCTAAAGCAAAAAACAAAAACACAACAAACAAACAAACAAACAAACACACCCAAAAAACAACAACTTGTGCACCAAGAGAAGATTATAGGGGAGTCACGAGAATGGAAATTCCAGAGGAAGGCTTCTTTCTTGCTTCATCCTTTCCAGAGGATGGCAGGGCAACTACCAAGAGATTTGCTTGGTCATGCCTGCGGGGGTCAATCACCTGCCTCTCTCCCTCACCCCACCCCCAAAGCTTCAAAAACTCAGAGCAGACAACTCGCATATCAAAGACAAGAAGACCCATTCCTCAATGAAAGCTAAGCAGGAGCTGCAGAGACGCACGCCACGCACGCCACGCACGCCACGCACGCCACGCACACACAGCTGAGCCAAGGAGAGACGGCCGACCGACTGCGCCCCACTTTATCCTGCATGCTGTGGTTCAGAAACCAGGACAAGTGGACCTGTCTTGATGGAAGTACAAGCAGATGCATTGCTGGGATGTGTATCCCAGAACTCGGGGTGGGGTTCCCCTCTGGAGAAGGGGAGGAAAGAGGTTCTGATGGACAGGATTGGCCAAATGTCCAATCACAGCGTGTCGGTCCCATCCCTGCTGACCAGTGAGCTCACTTCTCATCCAGCTCCATACAGCCCTCCTCTCCACTTAGCTTCTGCTCTTGGGAGACATCCAGTTCCAGCAAGGTTTTCAAGGCCATTTTCTGTGCTTGTGATCTGAAGAAGACCTGATCTTTTTATGGCTCTGTTTCAAAAAGAGCTAATAAAAAAATTGAAGAGCAAGAAAAAAAATGACTTAACAGTTCACTTAAGAGGTCATACATATGTTAATGAGCTTGGCATAGCTGTACTACAATGTATGAACATTTTAAAACATTGTGCTATACAGTTTATACCATAAAAATACATCGTCATTATGTGTTCATTAAAATAAAAATCAGTATAATTTAGTACTCCTCTCCTGAAAGAACATAGACACAGCTGTCCTGGGGCAGGCCTGTCACAGACAGATAATGACAGTGGGTGCTCATGTGACTATATCAGACAAAAATAAATTTTTACTCATATTCCCATAAAATAAAACCTTAAAATCAATTGACCTCAGACAGAAGAATAAGGAAGGGTGGCCAAATCAACCCAGAAGATCTGTGGCTTTTAGCACTAGAAGGCACAACAGGACTGCGGTCCAGCAGGACCTCTCTCCAGATGACCTCAGGCCTACAACAGCATCTTTGCCCTAACTGCATTTTGCAATCGTCCAAATGGTACTGAGGTTTAGGATAGGGGTGTGAAGGGAGAGAAGTGGGGTGGGAAAACTGAGGTGGATCTGCTACAGAGATGATTATTGAAAGTTGACAGCTGCCAAACACACTGTGTCCCTGGCAACACCTGTTGAGTGTCCATGGTGGCAGAGAGAGTCAGATGAAGAAAGACAGCTGTACACATGCCAACAGCAGCAGGATGCTGCTCTGGACTCACGCTCTGCCAGCCGAAGATGTGCCAAACTCGCTGGCCCAGGTTCAGATGGCTGGGTGTCCACTTGGTGTGCCAGCTAGTAAGCCCGGGACTACATTTGCATTAACACCGCTTGGCCACCTCCCCCTGTTTCTTCCTCCCGTGCTGCACACAACATCGGCCTTCATCACGGGATGTCATCTTCAGGCTGCCTTTCAGAACCAGCATTTCAGAGAAACATGAGGTAAGCCTGATGCTGTGCCGAATTGCCTCGAAGGAAGCCAGCATCAGCTGAGAGCAAAACAAAAAAGGTCCCATCTCGGGTTCTTGGCAGCAGGTTAGAAAAATATGGTAGGTGGCTTCATTGTGTGTGTGTGTGTGTGTGTGTGTGTGTGTGTGTGTGTGTGTACACACATGCTTGCAAGAAAGAATAAATGAGGTTTTTGCATTTTATCTCCTGCAAACATTGCTCTTATCCAGACACTTTTTTTAAAATTCACATTCCTTCTCTTTGGGGGAAATTTTCATCTTGGCTAAGAGAGTTTCACTAAGACAGTGGATATTATAGAGAAAGTTTGATTCTGCCTCCAAATTTGTTCCCTAAGATGGAGAAGTGTCCAACACACCTGCTTAACTTCTTACCTTTTTTCAAGGCTGTAGGGAGAAAGTCAAGAAATGAGAAATCTCAGATCTAAATGGAAAAGTCTGTCTTTGCACAGACCACTGTCTGTTTAGAATATACGTCATTTCATCCCTTTGTATGTGGCAGCACAGAGGTGGCAGGAGATAAAGTCTGAGGAACAGAGAGGCTCTGTTCATTACAGGTCTTCAGAGCTCACCTCTCTCAGAATTAATTTCCTTTTTTTCACGTTATAATTACAATATTTCTCCCCTCCTTTTCCTTCCTTCAAACACTCCCATATACCTCTCCTTGCTCTCTTTTAAATGTATGGCCTCTTTTCATTAATTGTTATTGCATATATCTACATATATATATGTATATATCCTAAATATAACCTGCTCAGAAGGGACACAGTCCATCATTGTAGAGAGGCATGGTAGCAGAAATGGATGGTAGAGAAGTCTATTCGCCTTATGGTGGAATGAGAAGGGTAGGGAAACTTCCAATATGCTCTGCAAAGACACACACACAACGGCCTATCTTCTTCACTAGGTCCATTTCCTAAAAGCTCCAATTGCTTCCCAGCATCATCACCTGGGGAACAAAGCCTTAATATTTGAATCTTTGAAGCCATGTAAGATCTAAAACTTAACATTTAAGTGTGTGTGTGTGTGTGTGTGTGTGTGTGTGTGTGTGTGAGAGAGAGAGAGAGAGAGAGAGAGAGAGAGAGAGAGAGAGAGAGAGAGA
>LR749870.1:570658-649367 GCA_902729485.2 Mus minutoides | reverse complement strand
ATGTATGGAACGGAAGGCACTGACACAGATGCTATTAATCGCAGCTAGCTAGAGAAAACAATGAAACAGTGACTTCATAAAGAAAAGCCAAGAGCCATTAACACATCATTCCTGCTTGGTAAAATAGAAAGCAGTGTTCATTGATGCAGCTACTGATTAAAAGCCATGTTTCTTAACGTAATTGATATGAAAACATTATCAACCACCAATTTCTATTAACTTAGTCTAGAGCAGTGGCTTTCAAGCCTCCTAATGCTCTGACTCTTTAATACATTTCTTCTTGTTGTGGTGACCCCCAAAGCATAATATCACTTTCACTGACACTTCATAGCTGTAATTTTGCTAGTTATGGATCATCATGTAAATATCTGTGTTTTCCAACGGCCTTAGGTGACCCCTGTATAAGTAAGTTTTATTCACCTGATGCAATTGTCTGCTCAGAGGCTTACTGATGAGTCAGCTCACACTTTCTAACTCTTACTGAGCCCTGACTTGCTAGTTCAACTCAGTTCTTCTGGTTCAAACTCCCCTCCAAGCTGACTGATTTCAATTGTCTTCTTTCAGCTTCTCACTGAATTGCTCTACTTGTCCTCAACCCAAATCTGGCAATTTGTTCTATTCCTCTGGCTACTTTTTATTCTCTGCTGACCTGCACTGAACTGCATGAACTTCAGTCATCCAATTAGATGTCACTTTAGACATCACCACTTCCTTCTATAAACTAAACTTACTTTCATTGTTTGAGACTAAAGGTGTGTACTAAAGACATGTCAGTATTCCATCCAGATCCCATAGACCTAGAAGGTCTTTGGATATAGTATCTTGACAGAACAGCCACGTTGCTGGATTAAAATTCCTCTACAAGGATCCTTTCACCCTCAAAGGGATCTTGATCCACGGGTTGAGAACTGCCAGTGTAGATATTAGATATCTAGATATTAAAATATTTTAGCTGACAGTGGCATTTTTATAGTAAGGAGTCTGTGTTTTGCATATCCTGGGAGGTTTGTATTTAATTATATTTTTCATCTTTCTAGTCCACCTGTAATGCCAGTGAGGTAAAGACAGAATTCCTAGGGGTAGCTGACATGATTTGACTAAACTGATTTGACTGATTCGACTAACTACCAGCTCGTCAGATCAGTGAGTTCGAAGTTCAGTAAGAGATTCTGCTCAACAAATACAGTAATGAGCAGTCAGTGAGGGATACCCAATATCAAACTCTGGCTTCCACACTCACACACATATATGTGTATGTGCACCTGCATACACATGCTCACACACACGTGCACATGCACACACAGAGACATAAAACAAAAGATAACTTATATGTGCATGTCTCCTCTCCATGTTCTAATAGAGCAGTAATTCCATGATGATGGGGACTTCTTCCACATTCCAGAAGTCGCGTACCAAGCTCAGTGGGCTGCACTTGGTAGCCAGCGGAAGAAGAGCAGCTCTATTACCATTTGGCACACTGTTTTCCTTTGTAAATACCCGACTACTTCATTCCCAGTGACTTCTACTCAGGAAAAACAAGTGGCTTTACTCATCTGGATAAGCAGCGTTCAATACTAAGGCAAGTTTGCTGCCCTCAAAAGACAGAATGTACACTAAAGCAAGCAGTAAGCACTCTGAAGAAGCGGTATTTCTAAACAGATGCCAAGCACTGAACCTTAAAGCCCTATCCCATGAAGAACTTCATTTATTTCATGGACTTTCCCCTGTGTGGTAGTTGTTATTTGCCTTGTCACCTGGCAAATCCAGAAAGCTTCAGAGTGTCTAGATGTGGATTCATCACAGCCATTATCTCTTGTTATTTTCATTCTATATTTCACTTTTGACATTATTACACTTGGCTATAATAGAGAAAGGGAATGTTTGAAACCAGGAGAAGGTCTGCCTTCCTTTCTGAAGTTTATGAACTCTGTGTCCCCCTTCCCACTAATTTTGAGTAGCCACCTTCTCAGTAGCAATTTATCAACAAGGTACAGTGTATGAGACAGTCAACCCTAGGCTTGGATTTCTTCCTGTTCAGATATATAGCCATGTGCCCTGGAGTAGGTTTCTTGATTTGCAATCCTCAACTTCCTCATAATATAACAGAGATCATGAAAAGAAAGCAAGATAGTAAATATCAAATATTTAACACAGTTCCTGGTCCACATTAAGTACTCAATAAATGTTAGCTGTTTCGATTAATAGATATTCTTCAAAGGCATGATTGGATTCCCAGAAAGAATCCCCTGCTCTCCAGGTCCAGCCCATGTTAAGATTTAGATGCAGGTCATGGAAGGTATATCTTACAGGACACGCCTTGGATTCTCTCTATATATATTTAAATGGGAGAATTCATGAAGGTCTACAAATGAATGATGGCCAGTGTAAAGACCAGGGCCTTGGGAAGTATTTGCAAGAAGCAAACCTCATTGTAAGTTGCGTGTGAGCAGCAACAGCATTGACCAAGATGCACACTGAGGCGGGGGTGGGGGTGGGACTCAAGTTCCAAGGGTTCCAAGAACTTTATACTTAGGCTAACAAGAAGATGCCTGCTTTTCTTACATTTATATGTCCTGTTTTCTATTACTGTGATGAAACCACTACTAAAATCAAACTGGGGAGAAAAGGAGTTATTTAGCTTATATTTCCATAAATATATTTCCATAAAGGAAGTCAGGGCAGGAACTCAAACAAGGCAGGAATCTTGAGGCAGGAGCTGATGCAGAGGTCATGGAGGGGTGCTGCTTACTGGCTTGCTCCTCATGGCCTACTCGGCCTGCTTTCTTATAGAACCCAGGGCCATTAGCCTAGGGATAGCAACACCCATAATGGGCTGGGTCCTACCCCCATCATCACTAATTAAGAAAATGCCTACAGACTTGCCTACAGACAGGTTTTATTGAGGGATTTTCTAAATTGGATTTCTTCCCCTCGGGTGTCTTTAGCTTCAGTCAAGTTAACATAAAACTGGCCAGCATAGTTTTGGAAGAGTATTAACCCTTCATAGTATCTTTTCTGGGACTTAATCTTACTTTTTAAATCAGATATCATCACCAGGATCCCTATGATCTTTACAGTGTCTCCCACATTTTCTTACTCTTTCTCCAATCTTGAGGCACTTCTACTTGGGTGACAGATTTCTCTAGCGTTTTCCTGGGGGCATCAAATGATGCCAGGTGCTATGGTTTGAATTTAGAACATCCTACAAAAATCTATTAAGTTAAAGGCCTGTCCCCAGCTTGGTTCATTGGGGAAGTTTTTTGAACATCTAATGGATGGGACCTACTAGTCAATACGGGCATTCCCTTAAAGGGATACTAGTTGTTTCTCTACACACCTTCCATCAAGTAAACAAGCTTCCTCTTTTACACACTCCTGTTGTAATAATGTACTGTATCACATACAACACAAATGGGACAGAACCAAGTGGCCATGAGCTAAGACTTCTAAAACCATGAGCCAAAATCAAACTTCCTATCATGTAAGCTGCCTCTTTACTGTTCTTTGTCACAGTGAGGGGGTGCTGGCTAACAGAGCAGATGACCTGAAACATTTACTGATATCCCTTCCAGTCTACAAGATTGAGGAAATGGCTCCCACCATACCCTTTGTTAAAAAAAAAAATCTTGATCTTAGGCCAGGCATAATGAGCACGCCTTTAATCCCAGCCCTCAGAAATCAGAGGCAGGTGGATTTCTGAGTTTGAGGATAGCCTATTATACATAGTAGTTTCCAAGCCAGACAGGCTATATACTAAGACACTGTCTTAAAAGGAGAGAGAGAGAGAGAGAGAGAGAGAGAGAGAGAGAGAGAGAGAGAGAGAAATGGTTTCTTGATGATTGAGAAGGCAATAGTGAGGTCAGTCTCCTGCAATGCAAATTGGCTGCTAAGTGATTAGAGCAGCTCAGGGGTGGACGGGGCATCTGAGATAGGTTCCAGCAGTTCTCCTTTTTGTCCTGGGGTATTTGCTGCTCGTGGTACAGTCTTTATTGGATTGTGAGATTTCAGATACTGAATGTCTACCTTCACTGTCTGCCTGGTCTCTCGTGTTTTGAAAAAAACTGATACTTTATTTTATTTGGGGGAATGAACAAATATATATCGAAGTACAAAGAAGCAGGGGTAAAGAGATGGTTCAGCCACTAAAAGTACTCCAGTTCAAAGACAATCAGTTCAGAGTCAATCACCAAATATAATTTAACAAGATATAAGACAAATTTGGATGTGTTTTGTGGAGAAAGCAGCTTGGAGAAGAAGGAAGGGAGAAAGAGATGGTTGAAGGGAGGAAAGGGAGAGGGAGAGATTTGTAAAATGTCATGTATGTCAAGAGATAATATTTGGAAGTTAAAGAAAAAGGATTGCTTGAACTAGAAGTTCAAGAACAACCTGAACAACTCAACAAGACTTTAGTTCTGATACAGTAAGAAAACCAGAAACCAAGACCACGATCTAGAACTACATTTTAAAGTCAGAGTCTCACTATGCAGCTCACCTGTTCATTCAAACAACACTGTCACACACAAAAGCAAAGCTATTGTTTGTTTGTTGGTTTGTTTGTTTGTTTTAGTTGTATCTCTATTTTATTTCCCCCTAAAGATCAATATTTATCCTTGGCATCTTTAGTTCAAGTTTCTAAGGAGCTTCCAATCATATAGATATAGGTTTAGGATTTGTAGTTAACCATCTTTTAAGCATTTCAGAATATTATATCCAAAGCTCCAGCTGACTTAGCACATTGCACATGTGTTTTGACATTGGGATTTCACTTCTGTTGAGATGTTCTAGGACAAGGAAGGCAGAGTCACAGCCATGTACGTGGAGGCTTTCACAGAGGATGGTGCAACATGTGTGTGCACACATACAATAAGTGAGTGAGCTACCACATGAAAAGTGAGCCACGTTTCTGTAGTTGCCGCCTTGATACAAGAGTGTCTCTTCAAACAACTGCTGGCTCATTGCTATTATTAATCTGTCTCTGTTGCCAGATTCGCAGCTTCAGAGTAAGAAAATATTATCTGAGCAAATATTTAAGCAGAATTCTCTACGCTGCACTGGTTCATTAAAGAAGAGTTTTCCGTCAGTTTGTTCTGGAGTAAAGTGAAATGCCCCAAATAAACACACTCTCTAGATTCCCCCAGGACATTCTGCCACAGTAGAAAGACGGGCTTCTTGAGAAGAAAGGCTGGATAATGGTGAGTCTCTTATCCAGACCCCTGGGCCACAGCATGCTGGGCAAGTCAGTGAGTAGGATAATATGATAGAAAGCAGTGGTGTATGTGTGCACATTAGTGTGTGTGTGTGTGTGTGTGTGTGTGTGTGTGTGTGTGTGTGTGCATGTGAGCACGCATGTGAGACTGTACACACATGCATGCATTGTGTGTTTGAGAGACTGTGCATGCGTGCGTGTGTGAGAGTGCATGTGTGTGAGACTATGTGTGCATGCATGTGTGCTTGTGTGTGTGCTTGTACAAAGTGACTCAAGAGAAATGACATTATCCTACCTGTTGTCAAAGCTTATGCTCTGGACTGGCCACACAATATTTAACTTCACTATATGAGCTTTCATATCCTGTGAGTGTACCTGGGCACAAAGAGCATTCCATTTTATAGCCACCTATGATCAGGGAGTCAGGACTCCTAACCTAATACGCTGTAAGATTGCCTTGTCTTTTATTTCTGTTTCCCCTATTTAATCTGTGGCTGGATGCACACGTTATATGAGGCATCTGGCATAAAGAGTCTACAATAACAAAGTTAGTAGGGTTGCTGGTGATGGTACAACAAATTGCCGCGAGTCATCACAGGCACACACAGGTATACGTGCAAACATGTGCCATGGAAAAAGGTGCCCCTTAAGTATTTAATCATTAGTATTTTAAAAGTATTAGATGGAAAATCTATCTTTATGACATATTTCAAATTGGCATAGCTGATTTTAGGGAGTTTTTTTTTTTTACTCTTTTAGAAAATATTTAGTCTGTGCATGCACGTGTGTGTGTGTGTGTGTGTGTGTGTGTGTGTGTGTGAGAGAGAGAGAGAGAGAGAGAGAGAGAGAGAGAGAGAGAGAGAGAGAGAGAGAGAGAGAACATGTGCCACATCATGCACAACTTCTGAGCGTCTCTCCTCTGGCACCTGGCTGAGGCAGGATATCTGTTCTTTGTGCAGCTGAGCCGAGTGCTCCAGGCTAGCTGGCTTCCTAGCCTCTGTCTTTCCTCTTGAAGCAGGTGGGTTGAGATCACAGATGTACTCCAGTGCATTATGCTTTTGATGTGGGTTTCAGGAGTGAAACCTGGGTTTTCTGAGTTGTGTGGCTAGAGCTTTGCCCACGAGCCACCTCTCTAGCCTTACTGTGTTGTTTTATTTTTTGTTGGTTGGTTTTTCTGGTTTTTGTTGTTGTTGCTGTTTGCTTTTTTGTTTTCCTTAAATGTATTGGTGTTGGAAATAACATCTTTGAGCTGGCTTTGCTCGTGTCAATGACCACCTCCTAGTGTTCTTGTCATTACTAACCTTGAGAGTGGAAGACATAACATCAGTTCATGAAAAGATCCAGCAGGGCTCATCTCTAGCTTTCCATTGGATCCACATTAGGTAAAGGATGTTTGGCATTAGTGAGCCAGATCTCTTCTCCTAAGCATAGTCTCCAGTATGCTTTGTATATATACATCTACTAAGAAAATGGCTGCTACTAGTTCCTTCCACATTTTATCTTAATGTTTTGTAGAATAATGGCCATGGCTCTCTATTCTCCACTTCTAGAAAGCCTACGCTACCAATGTCTTCAAGCAGATACATCAATTCTATTATTAATAATGCCGGTGAAGTTGTCTGTGTGTGGTGGATTGCTTGAGGATTTGTTATAGTTGGGTTACATGGATTTGTTTAGTTTTGTTTCCTTTCTTTCTTTCAATGCACATGTTAAAAGGAAGCTACAGTTTATTATTTCAACTGCAAAATTGTGTTTGGAATCACAGATAAAAATATCAAACTCTCATCTTATATTTAAAAATAGACATTTTATTATAATAAGGGGAGAAACCATCTAGCTCTATCTTGTCATTTTTTATCACAAAGAAGAGAGAAGTGAAATCCGACTTTAAAAGGCTGTGGAACATTGCACATTTAAAGTGCTCAGCAAGTTACTCCCTGAAGCACTCTATATGATATGTAAATCTTTTGATCTTTCACAAAATGCATGAATACTATAAAGAATAATGAGTACAAGCTTGGAAAATACAATATTGACTGTCAGTGTAGCACTTAGCCACAATTATTATTTGCATGGCTTTTGCAACATAACCAGGGGGGATACCTCTGTGAGTATGTTAAAACCATGCCAGTCTCTGCAAAAGAAGATTTGATTTTCTAAGGAAGATTTCTTTTGCCCTTTCCCCTTCCTTTGGTTATTCTTTCCTTCCAAAAACCCCTTTCTCAAAATAGAAGGAAGTCTTTGGAAAGGATAAAATTGACTGGAAGTTAAAGAGAGAAGCTTCGATCCCCCATTGTCATTAATTATCATAGGATGGATAACGTAACTTGGCTTTGGGAAGTATCACTCCATGACACCCTGCAGAAAGAATATTTAAAACCCAGTAAGCTGTTCTTTGTAAAAAAAAAAATCTTTATTTAAAACTTAGGTTAGCAATCTGGATAAAATGTTTTCTTCCAGCTTAGTGTGAGAATAGTTTAGCTGACATTTCTCAACGTTTTATGAAACATACAGTTTCAGAAACTCTGAACCGTAGCATTAATTTGTAATGGACAGTAATGGTGTTTTTATATGTCAGTGAAAATTTTGATATTTGAAGTCACTTTCCTGTAGTCAAAGAGGATAATGAGCTATGTTCTTCTCGTGCCTGGTTGCAGTTATAGGATAGGCCCTGATGACTTTGCCCCATCCTAAGACTGCAGAACTGCCAGCTGAGGGCAAATGGCTCATGAGTATACTGCAGGTTTTGGACTTAGTTGTATGAATGAGAAGAAAAGTATATTGCCAGGCTGAGATAAATGGAACCAAAATGTAAGCAGCAGGATTTCACCCAACATGGCCCAGAGACCTGGAACTCAACATGGCCCAGAGATCTGGAACTCAACATGACTATAGGTATTTCTTAAATATTGTGTGTGTGTGTGTGTGTGTGTGTGTGTGTGTGTTTTAGTTGTGAGTAGGTACTGTGACCTAAACTCCAATTCTCTACAAGAACAGTATAGGGTCTATACTGTAGACTCTTAACCACTGAGCCATATCTATGAATAGACTTGTTTTAAACCTTATACAACTACTGCCACGGGCCAAGAAAATCTGAAAGGATTTTGAAAACATTTCAAGGATTTGTGATCTAATTTTATAATTTATTATTATTATTATTATTATTATTATTAGTAGTAGTAGTAGTAGTAGTAGTAGTAGTAGTGATGAGGACAGTGTGGTATTGACATTCACACAGACAATGAAATAAAATGGAGAGCCCTACATTATAGTCCTTGGGTGCACATGTGCGTGTGTGCGTGCATGTGTGCGTGCATGTGTGTGTGTGTGTGGGGGTGTGTGTGTGTGTGTGGGTGTGTGAGTGAGAGGAAAACTTCGGGGAGTTGCTCTACTTCTGCCATGCTGAGACAGGGTCTCTCTTATTTCCGCTATGCTCCAGGCACTTTTATCTCTCCCGTCTTGACGCAGGAGTGCTTGGGAGGACAGATGTGTACTTTCTTCGGGGATTCCAAGTACCGAACTCAAGCCATCAGTCTTCCATATAAAGCACATTTTTTTGCCCTGAGCCTTGTTGTCTATCCCCATTTGATGTCTGATAGAGGATCCACACCAGTCTAGTCCAGGAAATAGTTTCTTGATAAGTCATGTTGAAACATGATATCCACACAGGGAATGAATATAACCTCAGTCTTTCGTCACACCACACAGTGCCAACAGTAAGGGTAGGTCAAAGGCTAAGTAAATATCTTAGAATTATGAGATGCATTTTAAGTGCTTTATTTATAATTATTGATGTGTATGTACTCATGTGTTTGTGATGTTGATGGGTACAAGTCCCACAAAGCACGTGTAGCATCGAGGACAACTTTATTAATTACTCCTCTCCCTCCTCCTCCACGTATTCCCCGGGCATCAATCTCACGTGGCCAGGGCCTCTGTGGCAGGCACCTTTTCTTCTTAACCACTGATTACTCAAGCTTTAAGACATTTTTTAAAGTATGTTATAATATTCCTGAAAATGAAATTTAGAAAAAAGTTTCTCGGAGGATGCAGGAAACATAAACAATAAGAAAGAAAAATATCTGACTTTATCAAATCTTAAAACTCCTACTAATCAAAAGACATCGTTAAGTAAAGGAATAAGAGCCAGGTGATGTTAGTGAACAGTTTTATTCCCAGCACTCAGGAGGCAGAGGCAGGCAGAGCTCTTTGAGTTTGAGGTTAGCTTGGTCTGCAGAGCAAGTTCCAGGTGACATAGAGAAACCCTGTCTCAGAAAAACAAAACAAAACAAAACAAAACAAAACAAAACGCATAAAAGAAAAGGAAAAGAAAAGAACATAGGCAATCAATAGGTAAAATTATTTATAGAGTATCTAGTAAAGAAGATGATATATATACATATATACATATACATACACACCCACACACATGCAACTCAAAATATATACTGTCTTAGGGTTTCCATTGCTGTAAAGAGACACCATGACCAAGGTAAGTCTTATAAAGAACAACATTTACCTGGGGCTGGCTTACCGGTTCAGAGTTTCAGTCCATTATCATCATGGCAGGAAGCACAGCAGCATCCAGGCAGGCATGGTGCTGGAGGAGATGAGAGTTCTACATCTTATTCCAAAGGCCACTAGGAGAAGACGCTCACAGGCAGCTAGGAGGAGGGTCTCAAAGCCCTCCCACAGTGACACACTTCGTCCAACAAGACCAAGCCTCCTAATAGTGCCACTCTCTGGACCAAGCATATTCAAACCACCACAATAACTCAATTTAAAATTTGAAAATTATTTGAGCAATAAGTTTATGAAAGAAAATATATAAATAGCCAAATGAACTCAAACAAACAAACAAACAAACATCCCTCCAAACATTTTTTAATAAAGGAAATGGAAGAATCAGGCATGGTGGCACATGCCTTTAGTCCCAGCACTGGAGAGGCAGAGGCGGAGGCGGAGGCGGAGGCGGAGGCGGAGGCGGAGGCGGAGGCAGAGGCAGAGGCAGAGGCAGAGGCAGGTGGAGCTCTGAGTTTGAGGCCAGCCTGGTCTACAGATCAGATTCCAGGACAGCCAGAGCTACATAGGGAAACCTTGTCTTGAAAAACAAAACAAAACAAACAAACAAACAACAACAACAAAACAAAGAGGAAATGAAAACTTTAACCACAGTGAAATACAGGTTCACACGCAGCAGAACGCTGAAATGTAAGGCTGACGTCAATCATGACAACTTGGCGCTGCCAGCATTTTCACACAGCATTGTTGAATATGCAGACATCACTTACACAATGAATATATCAAAAGCTACATTCTCACTCAACAACTCCCTGGTGTTTACCCACAGAAAAATAAAATACTTAAAACATTGTTGGGAAGACTTTGGTAGCAGCTTTACTCGGACAGCCCAACCCCAGGAACAACTCTGGAGCCCACAACAGTGATTGGCAAGTTCATCCTAGTGTCAGCAGCAAAAAACGAATGAGTTACTGAAGGACGCAACATGTGTGAATTTCAGAAGTATCATGCCAAGGGAAGGGAACAGGCACACAAGGGCACACATGCTGTATAATTCCACTACAGGAAACTCTGGAGTAAGCAAGACTGACCTAGATCAAGACTGACCTAGATCTGGAGAGCTTCTCGGGTATCACTGCCAGGCCGGACCTGAGTCCACCCCTGACACCCACAGGGTGGATGGATGGAACCAGCACCCAACCGTCCTTCACACTTATGCCTTGACGTGTGCACACACACACACACACACACACACACACAAACACACACACACATGACATGTTCTTTATAAAAATAGATGTTAGGGGCCTGGAGAGAACGTTCAGAGGTTACAAACACGCACTACTCTACCAGAGAACATGTGTTCAGTTCTCAGCATCCACATCAGATGGCTGACAAACTCCTGTAATTCCAGCTTTAAGGCAATTAATAATACCCTCTTCTGGCCTCCACAGGGACTGCATTCACGTTCACAGACAAAATTTTAAATAAATAAATAAATAAATAAATAAACAAACAAACAATTTACTTAATGAGAAGTCAATTATTTATTAAAGGTGCTAATAGTTTTCATTATTGTATGTTGTGTTATTCTCTCATTTAGCTCACTTAGCTAATGAATATTCAAAGTACAATGAATGGCCTTAACAAAAAATATAAAGTAAACACACTTTATATAAAAATATAAAGTGAACACATAAACGGAATTAGATAATTTGAGCCACAGTTTTAACTTGGTCATTACCCGGATCAAAAGAGAAAATATAAAAATAGATTATCCAAAAGGCAGCGTCTAAACTGCGCTGTCCTAACACACCGGGGATTGCGATGCAGTATTACGGTCTGGGCAGCAATGAGCCAGCCGTGGCTCAAACACTGACACCGTGTATTTCTCACAAGACTGCAGAAGATTTCTGTAGCAGTCTGGAGATTTGAAAAGGGACATTTCTGCTTCTCTGCCTGGTAGCAGATCCCCTGGTGGTGGAATTGCTGGACTGTGAGCTGCCCAGCATGGGTGCTAGGAACCGACTTCTCAGGACCTCTTGGGGTGCAGCAAGCACACCACGGAGCCATTTCTCCAACCCCATTTGGGGATGTTTTATGATAGAGTTTCACCATTTAGCTTTGGCTGGTCCCAATTCATAATCTTCCTACCTCAGCATCCCAGTGCTTGGATTACAGGCACCTACTTTATAATGATTCCTTTAGGGGAAAAAAACCCCCAAAAAACAGTTTTACATGTGTTTTTTGTATTGAGTTACATCCTTTGAAACCCTTTTTCATTTTTTGTTTTGTTTTTTTTCTGTTGATTTACTATTCTCTAATAACTTACTGTAACAGACTACATTTAACATACCTTTAGGGCCCCTTTCCTCCAGTGTCTAATAACTGGCTCAGCAGTATATTTTTTCTTCTTTGGGAGAAGACAAATCAGACTAGTAAACGAGTCTGAAACAAATTTTCAGGGGGAAAAAAAAAGCATTGATTCTGAGGATTAGAAAGAAGGTTTTGGACTTAAGAGATGGCTCAATGGTTAAGAACACTGGCTGCTCTTCCAGAGGACCAGAGTTCAATTCCCAGTACCCACATGACAGCTCATAACTGTTTGTAACTACATTTTCAGGGGATTTGACACCCTCACACTATGCACATAAAATTATTATTATTATTATTATTATTATGATGATGATGATGATGTTTTTTGAGACAGGGTTTCTCTGTATAGCCCTGGCTGTCCTGGAACTCACGTTTTAGACCAGGCTGGCCTCGAACTCAGAAATTTGCCTGCCTCTGCCTCCCAAGTGCTGGGATTAAAGGTGTACGCCACCACGCCCGGCAAAATTAATTTTTAAAAAAGAAAATAAGGTCTTATTTAATCCATGGCTACTGATTTTTTTTTCCTTGCTCACCAAGAGGGAAATGCCAACAGATATTGTGGATCAGTATAAACAGACATGTTAGTCATTTTAAAATTTCACCGGTTTATTCTTCCAAAGCTAAAAGAGGCTCTGTTAAGATAAAATCATGCACATATAGAGGATTTAAAAAAAAAAACAAAAAACAAAAAAACCTTTTCGTATCAAGGATGGGAGACCAGCCCATACATGAACTTTCTTATTTACAGACATGTTAACAAGTTTTATTTCATTTGCTGACACACGTGACAGGAGTGTTTGTAAGAAGAGTGCTATGCCTGACTTCTACAAATGACATTCAATTTACCTTTTAAATTACCCCCTGAGATGTATTTTTTAATGTCAAGATTAGCAAAACTCCCTCCTGAGTCTTTAAAGTCAGAACTCCTAAGTGTTCTGCCAAGACTTTATCTATAATGCCATCAGAACTGTTCTCAGTTTAATTTCCTTGAGCAAACTTTTTTTGGAATCACTCAAAATCTAGAAGCCTAAAGAACAATTGAAATCTCTGAGCAAACTTCTGGTTAGGAGTCTCTGGTTCCGCTGTAGCTGCTCCAAGGCCTTCATTTTAACCACTGAGGGCCTGTGCTTGACAGAACTGATCAGCAAACTTGTGGAAACACAAGCTGAGGGAGTTCGTGCAAAAATGCTGCCGGCCTTAGCATTCTCTCTCTTCTTCAGTCTAATTTTGTCCTCACCAGGAAACAAAACCATCAAAATAGTCTTGTGAGATATGACCTTTGAACTTTAATTAATTAATTAATTAATCAGTCTATCTATTTTCTTTGCAACAAACTCACTTAGACACTTCAGGGTTATTTTGAAATTTTTGTTTTCTGATAGAAATGAGAATGAAAAAAAAAACAAAAACAAAAACATCCAGAGTCACGAGTTTCTCAGACTACGGAAGGTTCTAGCCCCAGCGGCCATCGAGAGTAACCTTGTCTTCAGCAAGCATGTTCCTTCCGTCATTTAGTCAATCAATAAACATGCTTCACGCCAGCTATCTGTCACATTTGGAATAGCAGACTTGAGATATGATAATGACTAACCACTAACTCTAATCTTGAAGGAAACCAGTCTGAAGAAACAGAGAGGCAAGCGGCTGTTATGCAGAGAGATAAGGATCACAGACACTGTGGAAGGACTTGAAGCCTCACCCCTGACCTTGGGTTGCATGAACGAGACAAGCATGTGCACGATGGAAAACTTGAGGAGGAGAACACTTCACAGCCCTGTTTATTGAGACCACATTTCAGTTTGAGATTTCTATGAAAAGCCCTCACTCCCATCCCCGCCCCAAATATAACCAGAAGACTGGCCAGCACGAAGCATCAGCAGTGGTCCCAGAGCTAAAAACTGTGAACCTAAAAACTGTGAACCTAAAAACTGCAGTACTTAGAACAGACCCTAGGAGAGGTGTAGAAACAGCACTAGCTAATGGCCCTGATGAAGCCTGGTGTGAAGGGGTCAGGATAGGAGAGCTGGGCCAGAAAAGGGATGGATGTCATGGTTGCCTTGTTGGCATAGCTCTCAGATGCATCCTTGACCCTACAAGCCACAGAAACTTAAATACTGAGCTTTAAAAGAAGGTCATGCGTGGAGAACTCAGCTCCTTGCTGCGTTGTCACACTGAAGGAATGTCTGTTTTTTAAAATGTCATGAAACGAGCCTCTGAGGGTGGATCTCGGTGTGAGACAGGCAAGATCAGCAGCATGCCACGCTCCCCCCGCCCCCAGAGGGTTTGCTTATTTCTATTAGTAATTCAAGGGATCCACTTGTGTGTGCTTTGCACCTGACTGATCCCTAAATATGAAAGGAAAGGAGTCTACTTAAAGATGATTTCCACCCAATAATTAAATAAAAATACATTTACTGCCACTAGAACCCGGAGCCTTGAGAAACTCTCCACACTGACTTATTTCGTACCTTTTAGACAGCAAACACCACATCCTACATTCTTCCTAGCATTAGCAAGCTACAATAGGTGTTCTGAAAGCACACCAGGAACTATAAACATGTCTGTCTGTCCATCAAAATGTTCTTCGGGGGGGGGGGGTTGTTTGTTTGTTTTAAGTTTTCTTACTTTGAGTGACAGCTCATAAGTGCACTGACAAACACTTCTGGTCTCTGTAGCACATAAGCCAGCTTCTCAGGGGCACCCACGGGAAATCTATAAAAAAGAAAAACATGGTCTGCATATTGGTGGGGGCCTGGTTTATTTATTTTATTCCTTAATACTTCTCTCTCCCCTTCTCTCTTTCTCTCTTTTTGCTGTTGACAACTCTACTACTGTTTGTACCCTGAATTTGAAATCATCAAAAATTCATTTTATTAAAATTCATGTCATTTTTAAAGACAAAAGGGGCTGTTGCTGGCAATTAATTTCATTTTACTTTAGACTAGAATTGCAGTGTTGCTTAGCAATAATTACCTCATTCAGATTCCAGTTTGAATAAACTATCTTGGCTGAAAGATTAGATGCTGGAATGTTGAAATCAGGTTGAAAATCAGACATGGGGGTCAAGGCTGAAAAGAGGTCCTTGCTTGTTTACTCAAACCGAACAGGTAAAGAAAAGCAATATCAACATTTAAGATAGTTATACATTGTATTAATCTCATCTCTCTGATATGTCTAGTCCAGTTGATAACTATGTTATTAGTGTAAAAGTTAACAAGGGAACCTTATTCAGTGGCTTAGAGAAGACAGTGAAGAATGTAGCTGCACTTGGTTGTGGGGTGATTCATTTCTGCACAATCCTTCAGGAATCCATCATGTTCTGTAATGTCCTTTCCTGCAGTCAATGCTGACTCATGGTCCTGTCCACGCTCTTAGGGGAATGGGAGAGAGAGGACACACCAGAGCCAATGACTTCTCTATAAAAGTGAATATCCCAGAAGTCAGGGCATTGGTCCATACCTAGTCACACAGCTACATGTAGATTCAAGGAATGATGACAGTATAGGCTTTAACTGGTGTCGTGTATTTTATTAAAACAGCAGGACTGGGGAGAAAGGGAGAGCACATTCTAACCCAGCAGGAACTTTCTGATCTGTGTGGAGCACTCTATCAGATATGTTATACTTCTGAGAATTGTACTAGAGATAATATTAGAGAAAACAGGACTAGAATGCAGTCTGTTTCCAATGGATACTTTTAAAAGACACCTTAACACAGAACGATAGCAAAAGGGCCAGAGTTTACATAAACAACTTTCAATAGGAGATGCTGTGTTACAAGACAAATGAAAGTCCTTGATTTACCATGCCTCTCTCCAAATGAAAATAAGGTCACCCTGATTCGGAGAGGCCCTGTAGGAAAGGGAACGGATTCTAATTAGGATTAAGAACATTATCTCTCTCCAAATGTCTGCAAGCATACAATGCTGGTTCTGTCTATGGCTACACCTATAATTTTGCAATATGACTTTTTAAAAACAGAGGATACAATTTGGTAAACTGATAACTAATTTAGATAATACTAATTGTATTGGGTAAAAGATGATTAGGGAAGTTATCAAAGAAACCTCAAGTGTGCTGTGCATTGAAAACAGGAATATTGTGTGAAGAAGCTCTTATCCCTTCCACAAAATAGAGGTGATTCCGAGATGTGGCTGCATTCTACAGCATCAGAAGAGAAGCTGCCGGAGCGGAGGTGGAAGGAAGACTGCTTGTACTGACTTGGAACGCAGGAGAATCACTTTCAAATTCCCTCCTGTAAGTGGTGTTTGTGCACTGGTAACATAAGGTAACGGTGTAACATCATCTTCTGCTCTTATAATCACAAGCCACACTCTACACAAGCATTTCCTAGGAGAAATTTCCTACTTCCTCCTCAGTCAAAAACAAATAGTAATTAAACCCTTTTGACTTTTTTTTTTTGTCTATTGATCAAATTTTAAAGGAATAGTCAACTATTTGTTTACTATTTGAGGTGAACATAGTGTGCAGTATGCGTGGTGATTTGTATGAGGTATCAACTCGACTGGATTAGGGGACAGCAAGATAGCTAGCAAGGCATTTTTCTGGGTGTGGAGGGACTCTTCCTAGATGAGGTAGTATGTGAACCAGGCAGCCAATGGAGAAGAATTTCCCTCAATGTGAATGGATACCATCTAGTTTTCTAGGAGTGCAGACAGAACAAAAAGGTAAAAGAAAGTTGGAGTCTCTCAGTCTTCCGGAGCTGGAACACCACTCTTCTCTTGCTCTTGGGCATCAGAACTCTGGGGTTTGTAAGCTTTGGACTTCAAGGCTCCTCCAGCCCTGCCTCAGTTCTTATGTTTGCTGTATATTGAGGTTTATGCTATATGTCTTTTGCTGCTGGGTTCGGCTGGCCTTGGACCAATTCTCTCTTTCACTAGGCAACAAGTTACCTATTATGGATCTTGAAACTCTCCAAAATTGTGTGAACCAGTTATGCTTTTTAAAAAATCTCTGTTTATCTATCTATCTATCTATCTATCTATCTATCTATCTATCTATCTATCTCATATTTATCTGTTTATCCAAAGATAAATCCCACTCTCTCTTCTTTCAAAATATTCAAGATATAAATACACACATGTATGTGTTTGTATGTATATGTGTGTGAGCGCGTGCATGAGCGTGCTCAAGGAGGAAAGGGACTTACTCAGCTTAAAATTCCAGGTTAACAGTACATCATTGTGAGGATGTCAAGGTAGGGATTTCAAATAGCTAACGACATTGCAGCCACAGTCAAGAGCAGAGAGAAATGAATACCTAGAAGCTAACTTGCTTGCTTATGCCCAGCTTGATTTCCCTGCTGTTCCATCATTCAGGACCTCTGAAGAAAATGGTGCCTCCCACAGTAGGCTGGTTCACACATACCAGTTAACTGAAGACAATCCCCAAAGACATATCCACGGGCTAACCAGTAGAGATAATCTATTCTACCCAGGTGATTCTAGATTATGTCAAGTTAACAATTTACACTAACCATCACAGGTGTCCTGTACAGAACATTTTCAGTGTTTTTCTTTAAATAAACGTATTTTCTTTATCACATGATGGTCAGAAGGAGGCTGTGTGAACTGATCCAAGTGCTTTATAAAGCAAAAGACATGACCTATTGAGATATAATAAACACTCTCATACTTCTGGAATCTGAGTCAGAAACTCTCTGAGCTAATTGTTTCTGTCCTTCCTTTCTCCTCGTGGATCTAGTCTCTACATTTTTTTGGCTTTGCTTTTGTGTGTGAAAATATTTCTTTGACCCCATCTCCAAACCATCCTTGCTTGTGACCTCTAGTTAGACTTAGCTACTCTAGAGGACAGAAGGTGAGAGAAAGGTCCGGGACAGCCCTTCTGGCTCCTCCCTTTCATGCTCTGTCTCAGGCAACAGCTGATTCTCTTTATAACCTCACAATGTCACACTTTGCTATTATTTCATTTCCCTTTTAATTTATTTTCATTTTATTACACTGTATTATTTTGTGTGTGGTATGTTCTGTGTGCATGTGTGGCTGTGCACCACATGCATGCCATGCCCTGGAAACCAGATGTTGGATCCCCTGAAACTGAAGTTATGGGTGGTTGTGAGCCACCATATGGGTGCTGGAAGTTGAACATAGGTCTTCTGCATAAATGACAAGTGCTCTTAAACACTGCACCATCCCTCCAGGCCCTGTTTCATCTTTTGTTATATTCAGTAACTTGATTTCTTCTGTTCAACTCTTTATAGTAGTGGGGTAATCACTTTCTACAGTATCTCATGTTTGGGCACTTCATCTTCTGCTTTAATCCATGAGTCCAGTTCACACCCATACAAATGATACTTTCCTTAAAGTTCCTTCCCCTGACACATCTGGTGTGAATTCTAACATAGCAATGACAGTGAATCTAGTTGGCAAATGTTTTTTTATGTAAGAGTTGTCTGTGGACTCTGATTCTACATCTTAATTTCTCACTCTAAGTCATTGGGGTGACTACCCCATCACTCCATCCCTTTGGTATCAAAGACACCAAAGACATTCTGATGCTGGTCAATCGTTATCTTACTCAAGCTTTAGCTGCATTGCACCCTTGTCCCTGAAAGCTTCTCATTTCCTGGTTTCCTAGATATCACACCTGTCCTCTAGGGCTTTCTGATACCTTGTTAACCAAACTTTCTCATTCTCCCTTTGCTGTAGCCTCCTTTTCTCAGAGCCCAGATGGCTGTTCTCAAACCTGTTTGCCCTTTCTCACAAGCACTTAGCTGGCCTTCATTTGTGAATGTTGCTTGAAGCTTAGAGTCACAGGTGCAACTCCTAGGCCTGGTCCCAAAGGTCTTAGCATCCATCATCATCCCTCATGTTCTATCTCTCCGCATGATACAAATGTCCATGGTGACCCTAAAAACCAAAGCTGGGAGGGATACAGTAGCTACAAAGTAAATGGACAGTCACTCATCGGTCCAGAACGCAAGATTGAGCTTAGTATAAGTAAAGTATTAGGTACAAAGTTTGTTTCTTACAGCAGATAGCACCAACTCAACAGATTCGCAGCTTCTGGTCCCTTTACCATCAAGTAACCAGGGCCTAGCTCTTGGGTTTCTTCTCTATCCTTTGTGGCCTCACCCAGGCACAAGTGGTTCTCAACTTGCCCAGTGCTGCAAGACCTTAATATAACTCCTCCAACTGTATTAAACGGTATTTATGGCTGTGGTGACCTCCAACCATAAAAGCATTTCATTGCAACTTTGTAACTGTAATTTTACTACTGTTATCAATAGTAATGTAGATATCTGATATGTAGGATATCTCATATATAACCCCCAAAGGGGTTGCAGCACACAGGTTGAGAACGGCTGATTTAAATCCAAATGGCTTTAATACCATCTCTGTTTTTGTAAGTCAAATCCTTCCATTTTCTCAGTATGAAAACTACCCTTAGACCTCACAACTCATCTGCTGATGAATTCCACGAGACAAACCTTCTCAATACCCCATGGCTTTCCAGTTTTAGAACTCATAGCTGTCACTCTGGCCTTATATCTTCATCAAGAACACTGGGATAGCCTCTTACTGGTTTTCTGGCGCCTCTCCTGGCCCTTTTCACTTGGCTTATATAGTCAACAAAATTAGATCATGTCACTCTTCTGACCCTTTAGTCAAAGGCATTGCTCCCCTAAAGGAGCTTGGGAGCTCTGTAGGGATAAGATGCTCCTCTTGCTTCCTCTTAGACCTCATCGCACAAATCAGTCCCTATGCTTGTCACACAAACCTGCTGGATGTTCCTCCATACATCCCCATCTTAGGACCTTTTCCTTCCCTCCCTCCCTCTTCACCACTATAGTCTCAGGGCTTTCACATCCTTGGCTCACAGACAACCTTAACAGTATATTTGGCTGGGCATCCATGTAAATTGTAACCCTTCTCCCATACCCACCTCTCTTCTTTTCATTCTTTCCCTAGGTATAACCATCAGACATGACTGATTTGATTAAATTGCCTTGTTTCTTCCCTTGCTGAAATTTAGCTCAGTGTAGGCAGGTAATTTTGCTTGTTTTATTTGTTGCTACATTTCAGCCCCACGAGCAAGGCTTAGCCAACTGAGGTCTCAAGAAAGTGGATTTGGGTTCTGCTGGGGCACTCGGGAAGCAGAGGCTGGCAGATAATGAGTCTGAAGCCAGCCTGGTCTATGTAGTGAGTCCCAGGATAACGAAGGAGACCCTGTCTCAGAGGGTGGCAGGGTATTTGAGGACTGAATACTTGAATGAATTTTCTCTACCTTTTTTATTCTAGCTAAAAATAAATAAACAAACAAACAAATAATGAATAAATAAATTTAACATGCTTTCTATAAAGCAAGCCCTAAGACAAGTGATAGAGAGGAATAGAAGTAACTCAGTTATTACGATGAGCCTCCTGAAGAAATCCGAGGGTGAGATGACCCGGAGGAGGTACAGCAGTCTACACGGGATCATGCACCATGCTCACAGGGTCAGTCAAGAGCAGTGCTGCTCAGCGTTTGTTAGCTGATAACATCAAGAAGCCCTTCCACAGGCACCACGATGTCACTGGCGCTGAAGCACTGGGAGAGACATAGATCTAAAGACCCAAGAGCTGAAGTCCAGAGCAGCTGGCCAAGTCCTGGGTCTCCTCAGAATGTCCCTTGCACTGGGACTTGGTCATTCTGGTCATGTGGAATATGCCCGTTCTTCCTTCTGGCAGTCAGGACTTGCTCTACCATCCTGAGAAGACTTGCCCTTTGAAGCACAGATGTACGCACACTCCCACCCACACTGTTACCAACAAGCACTTCCACAGTCCTCAAATTGAGCCCACCCATTAGTTATGCCAACATAACCATGGATTGGCATCCTCTGACCAGCATCCAAGACCAGTCGCCAGGCAGCCCTTAGAGCTATATTGCCAGGCTTAACATGTTAAACCAAATATATTTTCTTATAGAATATTATTTGTTTGTTTGTTTTATGGTTTTTTGAGACAGGGTTTCTCTGTATAGCCCTGGCTGTCCTGGAACTCACTTTGTAGACCAGGCTTGCCTCCAACTCAGAAATCTGCCTGCCTCTGCCTCCCGAGTACTGGGATTAAAGGCATGCGCCACCACGCCCGGCTAGAATATTATTAAATGACTAATTTTCTTTTGAGACAGGGAGTCTCATGTTTCCAAGACTGGCCTCAAAGTGCCTCTGTGGTTGAGGATATCTTGAACTTCTGACCTTCCTGTCTTGGCCTCCCTAGCCCTGAAATTCCACATAGGTGCCAGCACACCCAATTTCTATAGTGCTGGGGAGTGAACCGAGCAAGCACTCTACCAACTGAGCTATGTCCTCAATTCCCAGATGGCTATAAATCTAATAAATGTATATATGTAGACATGTCTCTTTATAAGAATACCATACAGTCAAAATGCATAATTTGGGAAATCCAAGATGAGGGTAGAGAAAAAAAAAGGAGCAAAAGAGAAATAAAGATAGAAAGAACAGAAGGATAGAATATATTTCGTTTCAAAGGTGTAAGTGATTAAGAGATGGGCGGTGACCGACAGCCGTTTGCCCTGTGTAACGGCTCTGTGTAAGCTGAATATGCCAGCAGAAACCCTGGCGTGCACGCAGAAACCCTGGTGTGCACGCAGCACTTGCTGCTTACCCAGCACTGAACCAGAGTAGCTCCTGTTTCTCCGTGAACTTGGAAATCTGTCTGTGTCAACCTAATTACCCTGTCATCAGCAGCATTTCGTGACAGGCAGGGCACTTACACATTATAAACAGCCCAAAGTGCAGATTTCACTTACCCATGTCCTCCGAGTGAAAGAAATGTCTCCAGCTATGAGGTGCAACGCAACATTTCGTACTGAAAAACCACGAGAGATTAAGCTGAGATTTGGCTTGGCCTATGAAGAGTGATGTCAAGTAATGTTGTAAGGGTAATTATTGTGAAGACTTAATTCCTGTGTCATCAGGTATTTATAGATATACAAAGCAGTCTCCTGATTAAACAGCATTCAAGGTGACTACATGTTCCCTGTGATTGGCAGTTTAGAGCTCAGACAGCCTAAAAAGATTAAAAACATTAGAAAGTGGCAGGTGACTTCTTCCCCCTCAGGACACTTCCGCCTTGCAAGGAAACCGATGGAGAGCTCTAATGATATTGCTAACAGGTAAATTCTCCAGTGTTTGCTCGCAGCCCTTCTCTGGGAAGGAATGCAAATCCTGTTATGCATCTTTTTCATCTTGGTGAGGTTCCAGCAGCTCTAAGTCAGATAGAAGGTGGAGGCGAAATAGAACTTCCCTGAGACTTAGCAGACCCTGAAACATGTCCAACTTCCAGGAGCAGATAATATTTCAAAGCTGTTAGCCAAGATCAATTTGTTTTATATCTGATACATTCTCTCTCAGAAACAGAGCCAAAGATTATCCAAAATTCAGTTATTCATAATTCAGGTAACCACCATTGCTTCTCTGTGAAATGTCCCCTGTGAAATGTCCCCTGTAGCTAGCTGGTCCATCACTGATTTACATGATTTCTAATTATATACCTAGTTATGCCTTGCCTCCACCTCCCTCCTTTTTTCTTTTTTCTAGAAGATTCAGAGTTTAAAAAATAATCTCTTTAAGTTATCATATTGCTTCCTATAAAGATATAATAAAACTGTATAGTTCTTTGAGTTATATAAAACACACACACATGCACACACATACACACACATACACACACATGCACACACATGCACACACACATGCACACACACACACACACACACACACACACACACACACACACACATGCTATCTCAAAGCAGCAACAGTATCCAGGTACAAGGTTGTCAAGAAGTGTTCAATGAAGAAACTCACAATACTGGCCTACACCATTTACCGAACAGGTGTAAGCCACTTTAATTAGCTACCATATGAAAATTTGACAATGGTCTCACAGAGTGGATGAGACAGGAGAATTGCTCTCACCTCATGGGTGAAGCATGCAAGGCTTGAGTAGCTTGTCTAAGTCTCAGGGCTTTTGAAGAGAAACATCCAAACCTGCTGTTTCCCAAACTGAATGGCTTCCTCAGGGGTCTCCTAGAACCTGCCGCCCTGTAGTAAGAGACACTCGTGACTTGTGCAAATTTTGTCCGTCCAAGTCAAATCCCCATCACTAAGACTCCCAGCCGTGTTTTCGCTGACTAGGGAGACTGTACTAATTAGGAGCACAGGCTTTGCCCCCTACATACCAGGGCACACTTAACTATATGAAATGGACACGGGGTTCTCATGAGAAGAAAGGGAATAAGGAGTAAGACGCTGTCCACGCCGTATGTGGCTCATGGACCGCCCTCCATGAATTACTGCCACTGCTGCTATTATTATTCCTAGACAAACTCCAGAGCCGAGCTGCTGTACCTGCCGGCATGTCCACGTCTCCATACCAGCTGTCTCCTTGGGCTCCAGCCAACCTGGCTCCCGGCCCCAATTCTCGGCTCAAACCAATGATCTCCTGTCAATAAATACCTCCTTCCCACCAGTCCAGAACTCTCTCTGCTGGACGTTCGTCATGCTTGGCACCAGTGCCGCCGACCCTGGCGCTCTCACTTCTGAGAGTAGTTCTTCACCATGCCACCCTTTTGAGTTCAGCCTCTCCCTGGGAACACATTTGGACTTAGTGTTCAACTGTGCATGCATGAAAAGGCTAGGGGGCTTGTCTACTCATCTATGGTTTCCCTCTGTATCTACCACCGCTTCCACTAGAGCAGTGAACTGGCTTAGTCCTACACACTGTCTCTAGAGGCTTATAGGGAGCCATAGGACTGTGATTGGCAGGAAGCAAAAAGAAAAAAGAAACTGTCTAATCTTTTTTTTTTTTTTGACTCCACAAGCCTCCAGGGATGCAACCGTAGAATCCTCAGGGATCCATTTCCCCCATGCGAGCATCTGAGGGTAATATAAGCAAACAGTTCCTAACTTCCTTTTTACTTTTAGCAATCCCTCTGCAGGGCAGGTGAAATGAGTAGTATCTCACCAGTGTCCCATCTACAGTGTCACTGGAATAGCACTAAGCTCAAACTCATATAACTGGGCCAACCCAGACAGGCACCCTGAAACAAGTGGGGCTTGCGTGTCCTGTCTCAACAACCCTCTGTGGATGCCTGTAGTTGTTTTATATATAATTTGGTCTACCGGATCTTGGGGTTCTGAGAACTTCTCTGAAAGCTCAGAAAACAACCCCTATTCTGCAGTCTCCTTCCCAGACAGATGCCATGGTGAGTCTAACAGTATTCTTCCTGCTACTCCACGGAGTGTCACAGATTAGGGGTGCTGTCGTGTTCCCCAACCCCAGGGCATCCTGGATACCTTGCTCTATAAACATGGGTATAGAAAAAAATCTAAGGCCATTGATGCAAAGTGATTCTAACAAGGAAGAAATGTGGGGTCAAAGGGTGGGAACTCTAGAGCCTCCTTCTGCTTCTCCAGTTTGTGCCTGGAGAGACCCTAAGTGTGGTGTAGACATGCATGTCAGTGCCCTTTCGCAGAGAAAATAGGAAATGAATTCCAAACAATACTGGAAACAGCTGACCCTTTTAGCACAAAGCTTAAATATGCTAGGGCTCAGCCAAGGCAGCATGTGCAGAGTAAATATTTTAATCCCTAATTAATCACTTTGGTTAGATTGGTAAAACAGAAGTCTAATGAAAATAATTTGAAATTTCCTTCATGAATAATTGCCTTGTTCGGGGAATTGTGGGAAGAGTCAACTGACTGACCTTCCCTCCTCAGTCAGCTGTACTGCTCCGAGACTTAATTTGTGTCCTTCAGCCCTTTCAGTCACCGTTATGAGATTAGAAATACCTTCTGTGCAGTTTAGCAGCAACGATGCAGTGTGACAGTTCAGTCAGCAGAGAGGTAAAGGACGTGGCGACTCCTGGCTCGCTCACCGCGGAGCCTGGTGATATGTGGTACAGAGGACAGCATCTTCGCAACCCTGCAATCTTTTATTAGGCTGGGAACATGGTGAATTGCTGCGGGTGATGGGACTGGACCTGTCCCCTTTTCTTTTCTTTTAATTAGGAGCTTGCATAATAAGGTACCCAGGGTTTGAGCATTTACAAAAAAAGGAGAGAAAGAATTTTTCCAGCTCTGAGGGTCAAATGCTACCTTGATTAGCTGTATACCACCAGATTTAATTACTTCTTTGAGTAAATCAAATCTTCCTCAGAGGCCAATGTTCCCTAGTGTGTAGGGAACAAAGGTTAAGCCACCTTACTAGTTACCTGTTCAGACATGTTGGAACCTGTTAGATCTGAGCCAGGAGAGTGCTCCACCCTGTACCATTTGCCCACTCTCCTCTTCTTCCTCCTCCCCCTCACCCCCAGTCCTCTTCAGCAATGAGTGCATTGGGTATCTGGTTGGAATGTCACTGGGAGTGATGGCTGGCCCTGGGCCATGTGGCTGGTACACACTGGCTCACACTGCCATCATTGCTAAAAATTGCCTCGTCCACCAGTGGCTTTGGCCAGTTCTGTGGACTGCCAAAGTCCACCTGGTATACCATCTGCCACCTCCCCCTGGAGGTTCCTTCTCTCTTTTGTTTCCCAGTCTGGTCCTCGCTCTCAATCTTGCTCTTTTTATTTGGGAGATTCAAATATTTGGGGGGGGGCGGAATTTTGCTTTTGCTTCTTAGCAATCAGGAGGGCAGGATGCTCTTGGATTGCTGGAATGCATTTGGATAATTGTACCTTAACTCCTTGCTATCCCAGATTTATCTTGTACAGTGGCCAATAATTTGCTTTGAAAGCTTGCTTAAAGGGCAGAAAAATACTTCTCAAATAGAAAGCATAAAGATAAACAACGTGTAACCCAGGTGCTAATTGAATGAAAATCTGGATCTGACTTGGTGTCTCTATTCACAAATGGAATTAAGCACATTCCATGCCAAAAGGGCTATGGAAGTCCTCCATCTCAAAGGATCAGAGGCGTGGAGAACTGGGAGTCAAAGCAACGGTTTCTGATCAGCTTGACTGTAATGGATGTGTGGAAGGGCAACTGTGTGTCCAGCAGTGTAATGCATAGGCAAATATTAATAGATGAATGTACTTATTGTTCTAATGACCATTTTTAATGGTAACTCTGCAATGAGAGTGTAAATTAGTATATTCAGTAGAGAAAACAGTATGGAAGTTCCTCAAAAAAATTAAAAACAGAGCGTTATTTAATGATTCAGTAATCCTACTTATGGATGGATGGATAGATAGATAGATAGATAGATAGATAGATAGATAGATAGATAGATATTTTACAGAGAAATTTATATCAGAAGAATATCTACACAACTATGTTCAATGTAGCACTACTCTCAACAACTAAGAAATGCAGGTCGGGCGTGGTGGCGCACGCCTTTAATCCCAGCACTCGGGAGGCAGAGGCAGGCGGATTTCTGAGTTCGAGGCCAGCCTGGTCTACAAAGTGAGTTCCAGAACAGCCAGGGCTACACAGAGAAACCCTGTCTCGAAAAATCAAAAAAAAAAAAAAAAAAAAAAAAAAAAAAAAAAAAAAAAAAAAAAAAAAAAAAAAAAAAAAAAAAAAAAAAAAAAAAAAAAAAAAAAAAAAAAAAAAAAAAGCAAACAACCTCAGTGCCTTTGAACCAATGAGTAGATGAAGAAAATGTCCACATAATGGAATACTATTCTACCATTAAAATAATGAAGCCCTATCATTTCCTGTAATGTGAATGGGATTTGGAGATCAATGCCGAGTGAGGTAAGCTAGGAGTTGAGAAAGCACAGTGCTTGTGCATTCATCGGTGGAGTCTGGAACGGTTGAACTCAGAGGTTTAGAGCAGAACAGCAGAGACTGAAGGAGGGAGAAAGTAGTGGGGAAGGGAGATGGGAAGGGGTTTGTCAATGGGACTCAGTTATACTTAGAGTTACAGAGCTCTGGTGTTGCTCCGGAGCACAGTAAGCTGACTGTAGCCAGCAATTATTTGCCGCGTATTTGAAACAATGAGAGGAAAGGATTTAAAACTGCTCCATGATAAAGAAATACTAATCGTTTGAGGAGATAACTTTAAATTGATTTAAACATTACATATAAAACCATCCCGAGATGCCTTGTTAATGTATACAACTTTTATGGTTGGGTCTATGGTCACACCTCTGCATCCAAGGGCCAAATCAAAAGTCTCTATGAGTCACTTTCTGCTGTACCTAGGAGAAGCAGTCTAAAAGAAAGAAAGATTAGTTTTGTCTGGGCTTGTAGTTTTATAAGTTTTAATCATGGCCGCCTCACTCGATCACTGTAGACCTGAAGGAAAGCAGAACATGATGTGCTGGGGGGGAGGGGAGGGTGTCTGTCTGCAAACTCCAGGGCCAGCAGAGTAACCATCCATCCATGTGAAGAAAAACAAAACAAAAAAAAAAACAAAAAAAAAAAACCAACCCTGGCTCAACAAGACTCGGTAGCTGGTTCAAACTTCTAGAGTCTGACACCAGGCAGTTTATTTTAGTCATATGTAAGCATAATACAATTCGAGAAGAAAGTTTCCCAGTGTAACATAACCCCATGTGCAAAAGGAGGCATAGCTACATGGAAACCCTACTCCAAGTACATGCCAGTTCTTCTATGAGGATGGGTTCTAAAGACAGGCTATATGTGTAATCCTGTGTCTATAGAGGTCGTCTGAGCTATTAGCCACCTCTGTTCCTGGTTGTGAAAGCTCGGGGATCCAGGTGTGGCCTGCATCTACAGATATCACAGGGAACATATAGGCTATTAGCTACCTCAGTTCCCAGCCTTCTTGGTGGAAAAAAGATCATATATCTTTTTCCTTGAAAAGACAGCCCTGAGTCCTGGCTTCCCTGGTGATATCTGTGAACACAAGGACCTTTGTGCACCTAACAGGGCTGGACCAGAGAGGTTGTCTCCTAGCAGGTAGAAAGAGAGAGACACAAGAAGGAGCCAGAGCAAGATATACAAGTCCCCAGTGACCTACTTCCTCTAATCCAGTCCGTACTTCCTAGCTTCTTGATTTTTTTCCCAATGACACTATCAAAGTATGAATCCATCAATGGGCTAATAATCCCATCCATTCATGAAATCAGATCTCCTGCCCAATCCAATCAGAGGCAACCAGGCCTTTATCACATGAGCATTCAGGAGACTTCAGATTCAAGTAAAATTTAGCTCAAGAATAAATGCCAAGAGAGCTGCTGGGCTCCACAAACAGGCTCACCATTGAGTGTGTGGCAGTCTCATCATTGAGTGTGTGGCAGTCTCATCATTGAGTGTGTGGCCGGATCATTTTTCCCAGGCTGGGCCCTGCTGATGACAACATGTTCTGTTCTTCACTTGAAAGTCATTTGTGTTTGTATTCATTCAGAAATGTTTATTGACCACCTACTTAGTACTAAGGGTTGTGCTGAGAACTGCCCTAGTTAAACCTTACCCCTAACCCTAGCTTCTTTTCCTTGACACCACTATTTAATTGCTTTCTGCAGCTTGTTCAGTTGTCTTGATACCTGCCATTCAGTTTCCATTTGTTTGGCTATTTATGTCTTTCTTTTCTTTTGTTCTTTTCACTTTTTTCTTTTTTCTTCTTTCTTCTTTCTTCTTTCTTTGCTTTCTGGACAGTCTTGTGTATCTCTGGCTGAGCTCAAACTCACTATGTGTCTAAACTGGCTTCCAGTTTGTGATTTTCCTGCCTTCATCTCAACTGGAAAAAAAGTATAATAGGTCCTGTATCCATTTCATAAATGTTCATACAGGTTCAAAAGCTTAAGCGACATGTTAAAGGTTACAGTTAATTGAGGCTCAAAACTGACTTATGACGCTAGCTAGGCCTTGCTCCCTCCAGCTCAGTACAGCCTTGACCCTGAACAGCTCAGCTTTGTTTTGTGGGGTTTGTTTTGGTTTTGTTTTGTTTTGCTTTCCAATTACTTCTGCTGTGCAGAGGTAAAAATCAAATTATTAACTTAAAAAGTTAAATCAAATCCACTTTAAGTAGTGGGTAAAATATCAGGAAGATTAAAACTATTTAACAATAATAAAACATGCACAAAGCTTTCTGATTCTATCTTTCTGCCACACACTCAAAACACATTCATGCAGTGTGGACATTTTTGCTTTTTTTTTTTTCCCCCTTGGGTTAACTAGTCTAGGCGACAGCCCCCAACTTGGCGGTCATAAGTGCTGGAGAGTATCCAGCCCTCCCCAGCTCTTCCCTTACCCTGTTTTAATTACTTCTTGGTGTTCCCTCATCAGCTGAGTTTGCATATAAAAGCTGAATACCTGGCCCAGAGCCAGGGCTGCCTCGCAGACTAGGTGAAATGCTGAGTCGCCTTTGGAGGCCAAGAAGCAAGTCCCTCTTGTTACAACATCAGCCTCTCCCAGTACAAGTCCCTGAAGAACACAGACCTTCATCCTCTAACACAGCAGCCTGGTTTCCAGAAGGCAAACAGTTAAGCCTGAAGTAAACTGGATTACTTTTTGGGGCAAGCTTCTCATCCACAAAATATATTTTTTCAAATCTTCTTGCAGCTTCTTATTGGTTTGTTCCTTGTTTTTAATTAGAGTGGCCTCCCTTCCTTCCTTCCTTCCTTTCTTTCTTTCTTTCTTTCTTTCTTTCTTTCTTTCTTTCTTTCTTTCTTTCTTTCTTTCTTTGTCTCTCTTTCTTTCTTTCTTTCTTTCTTTCTTTCTTTCTTTCTTTCTTTCTTTCTTTCTTTGTAGATAACTACAAGTTCTTAAAAGAAACACGTGTGAAAACTCAGACTGTTTGGGTCTGTGAAATTAGGTCACCACTCTCAGAATGCATGGAACTTTGTCCTTAATGCAAGCTCTATGCTTTGCTTTGTGAGCCATTGGTATAAGCCATGACTGGGGAGACAGATGTGGGAGAAACACACTGTCGAGGTCAGGAACAGGTGGACTGGGTGAAGTGTGGGGGTTGTTTGCAGGGACTGAACGATTACCACCTAGAAAAAGGATTCCATACAATCATTCTGGAAAAAGTTAGAACTGACCTGTTTTTTTCCTCGGCCTTTGGACTGTCAAATCCTGGGCCTCTTTGTCACCCCACTGGTTCCTAAGAGAATCATTCTATTTGGGGATGTCTGAGGAGAAGGGGTCAAGTGATTCCAGTGTGCTGGTCTCATCTTACGTGCAAACTGAGCTCACAGAAAAAATTGGGCCTGTACTCAACATGACTAAGAACACAGAGATGTGCCCAAGCTGAGGCAGAGATTCCCCAACACCAGAAATGAGAGGCTGAAATGTTGCGCTCAAGGATCCAGAGCATCCCTGCTTCCGGTGGGGAGGGGTGAGGGGTGGATCAGGTGACTTTGATGATTCGTATAGCCAAAGGTTTAATTCCTAAATGCCTTTGCTTTCCATCGAGACCCTGACTCTGGTTTACCTGAAAGCAGTGGCTAGCCCTTAACTGGCTACTGCTTCTACAACTTGGTTTCAGAGACAGGGGGAAGGCTGCACAGATCAGAAGCACACAACTACAGCCTTGGTCTTTGTTAAGGATTCCTCCTCTAGTCACAAGAAACTACTGCGGGAGAGAGACTCCACTAAATGTTACCAGTTATCTAGTATGGACACAATGAAGCAAAATGAGGATGTTGTGGGATTAGGAACATTGCGCTAGAATTTTGGGAATTGGGATCTCAGTGTGAAGTTCAGAAACGCCTAGCCTAGGATACAAAGCGTGGTGAAGAATGAGATCTACCTCATAAGGTTACCAACAATCAAGCAGCATTCTGTGCGCAGACCAGTGGTTAGCAGATAGCAAGAGATCAGCAAATAATCGCTGTTGTTCACTCCATGGTTTGAATGGTTTGATCTCACAGTTTCCTGAGAGTCAGTTTAGTGACATGCAGACAATGGGCAAGGAAAGTTTTGTTGTTGTTGTTGTTGTTGTTGTTTTGTTTTGTTTTGTTTTGTTTTGTTGCACTGGGGAGGGATGTTCCTTGAGGGTCAGGAATGGGAATCACTGGAGAAAAATGAAGAAGACGGAAGCAGAGAGCTCAAGAAGTCAGCGCTCCTATTCAGCAGTTTTGCTTGGGAACTCTAGCCCTGCCTACTCCCCTGACTTCACACTTTTCTTAGTAGAACCTAGATAAAAGTTTCTCACGAGATTCAAGTGCGCAGGAGCCCACGAACTCCACAGACTCTAGGTTCTTCCTTTCCCAAAGAGACGTCAAGATAGATTCCTCCCAGCAGCCACAACTGCAACAGCTTAAGCTACTTCTTGAAAACCAACCATGGACTTTAAGTTCTTCTAAAGACTAGGGGATCCTAGAGGCTATCAAGCAAAGGAAGGGCCGTTCGAGCCACGTGGCCCCCTCCCTGGTACCTCCCCCAGGTCTTTGTGGGTACGCGGCTCGCTCCCTGGTACCGTCCCCCAGGTCTTTGTGGGTAAGTTAAGGCAGGCATCACTATTTTTACCTTCCTCATATCTGAACCTGGCTTCATCCAAACATAGAGGAAACTCATTACATGGCATCAGGGTAATCTTTGATGACGCCATCAGTAATTGTTCTGATAACCTGGGACATAAGCTTGCTTTTAGCCTCTCCCCTCCCTCATCCACTCAGCCCGCTCTCTGCCTCTGTGGGCTTTAAAAAAATTAATCTGGAGCACAGCGAGATCAGAGAAACAAGGGCATTGGATAGTGTCCTCTGAAATGGACTTCTTGTGCTCCCAAAAAACGTTCTTAGAAACACACGTGAATTTCTTTGCACTCAAATTAAGGAGGATTAAGGCAGCTGGACAGTTCCCTTGCATCATGTGGTCCAGGCTGAAAAGCCTTAAGTTGCTGGCAGGAGCCTAAGTCAGCAGCCTGATCACCAAATTAATTTTTGAATTAGATGATTGTCCCCTCCCCCTTTTCCTTCTAATTGAGACTTCCATTGAAAAGTGCTTAGCAAACAGATGGAAAGATCCAGAACAAAAAGGCTCTTGTGAAAAAAATAAAACCAGAGGTCATTTGAAACAGTTTTAGGTTAGGACTGGAGGCCCCATTGAACCTTTCTTTTAATTATATTTTTAATAACTATAAAAATGCTTTAAAGTAGAGGGGAAACATCAGAGAAGAAGCTAGAGAATGCTTAGAAACAACTTAGATCATCTCAAAGTTCATTCTTGTAAGCATCATGTCCTTCTAGGGGCTCGGGACGAAGGCTCCAGGAAGAACACCTTTAGGTTTCATTTCTACAGCAATTAGAACGGCATCCTCTTGGCCTTGAACAGTATTCGAGCTATGTGTACACTCGTAGAAGATTCCTATAAGGTTAAATGCAATGATCATTTTAAAATGTAAAAAACAGAAAAGTCGAAGTTCTGGAGATCAAGGCAGGCAAGTGCTGGCATTAGCCACACTCTGAAAGAAAGACATGTTGAATGTGAACCAACCAAACACTAGTGCACAGAATGTGTAAGCGCTGTGTGTGGAAACACACCACAGTCCCAGCCCTCAGGAGGCCTAGCAGGAGGCTGGTGATTTGGATGCCTAGCTACACTGCAAGACCTTCTCTCTACCACAATAAAAGAGCACTAATGGCTTAGATTTAAACATTAAAACTTCCACATGGAAAATAAGTCGACATTAAAAACAAATGCATAGGTTGGATATTTCAAAATATTAAAATACCAGCCTGGTCCCTAAGACAGTTCTAAAGCTAATGGTACTGGGTGAGAGAGAACTGAGAGAACTTGTCCAGTCTAGTTGATTTATCCCAGCTATTTCATGAGGCCATACTCTCTAGCATATAAAGAGTTTCGACTTTTGTCACTTCAAAAACCCCTTGGTGGACTTGGAAAAGGAGAGGAAATGGATACAAGTCAATACTAATTATTTTAAGTTGACGTCCTTGTTTGTTGTTGACTCTGACTGTTGGGATGTAGGCCCTGCACACTCTCAGCTTCAACTCTAGGAGAGGAAATAAAACCTATGTAAATATCATAATCCTTACCACAGGTCCTACATTAGAAGAGATGATGGCAGGGGCTGGGGAAACCCCCCAGTGGTTAAGGCATGTTCTTACAGCAGCCATGGTGTAAGAACTGCCTTCTGTCATTCCAGCTCCGTGGGATCTGACCCCCCTCCCTGGAGTTCACAGGTGCCTGCAGTCACATGTATACAAATATATGCACGGTTAAGTAAATCTTATAAACAAAGCTGAGGAGACCATCCGCGTCAGTCTTCTGGTGTGGAGAAGCACATTTAAAGGAAACAGAGAGGCATCTCGTGTTTACAGATGAGAGATATGTGGGCAATAGAGAGAAGCAAGACTGTCATGGGGAAAGAGACTAACCAGATGGCCTGTGACAGCTTCCACATACAACGTCCCCAACTCCAGCATTCTCTTGTGTGTCGACCATTCTTAAATGAAGTTTCTTGATTCAAGATATTTTCTAGTATTTCTGTATTTCTAAAGTGGGCACTGGAAGGGCTTACTGTGGTTCACTGAATCATAAAAGCACACCTCAGAGCTCTGTAGATATGTTTGCCATACGCACATGGGTTTAAATTATACATTATAAACGTTTTACTAATGGAGAGTCATTGACGGGATATGCTGGAGAGCAGCCTTTGGAACCAGCAGCTAAAGGTTAGAGTTGTTACCTAGAATAACCAGACTGGTTCTGTTGATGTTCTTTAAAACAAAACAAAAATTTTAAAAAACTAATATTACTTTTATGTAAGTGTGTATGCAGGGGGGGGTGTCCCACAAGCCATGGTATACACAGGTAGTCAGGTCTCTCCTTCAACCATGTAAGTCCTGGGGATCAAACTCTGACCATCAGCCTTGACAGCCAACAAACTCTTTAACTTGCTGAGCCAGTTCCCCAGCCCCTCCGTTAAAGTTCCTTAATTTTGGTTTATAAAATGTTGACTATAGAGTCTTTAGTGGTTGACTTGTACTCAAACTCCAAAAATCAAGCAAACAAAAAAACTTAGTGTCAAACAATTTTTCTTCTTTCTATATTGAAATTCTGTTTGTTAGTCCATCTATAAAAGTGATAAGAAAGTAGATACTGGCTGTAAATGAGTTAATTGCTCTTTGGAAATTCTTTTATTCCAGAGAACCTCACTGTAGGCCTAGGGATGTATAATAAGGCATTTGGTAGAGTCCTTATTGACCATGTGCAAGCCCTAGGTTTGATGGCCAGCACCTTATGACCAGGCATAGAGAACACCTATCATCCCCCTTCCCCATCTGAGAGGTAGAGGCAGGAAAATAAAAAATTCAAAGTTATCTTCAGCTACACTCAAGGCTGGGCTGGAATATCTAAGACATTATCTTTTAAAAAAAGAAAAATATTTCATACCTATTATTTCCCTGGCATCGCCTCAGAGATCAGGAATCCGTTAGTGAACAAGCAGTCAACAATCCTGCCCTTGGGGGCTAAGACAGTGACAGACCCAAAGCAAATGAGTGCATCACAGGGCAGCATACTTTACCATAAAGCAAAGCAAAGAAGGGGATAAGGACACTGTGAAGAGAGAAGGTGGCAGTAGAAAGTCAGGAAAGGGACCAATGAAAATGGGTCCTTCATCAAAGGAGTCCCTTGGGTTGATATCTGAGACAAGAGTTTTCCAGGCCAACAGAACAGCAGCAAGGAGAAAGTCCTACTGTGGTGTGTGCCTCCTATGTCTTCAGAGCTCACCAGAAAGGAGAAGCATCTACAAACACCTCAATGGGCTGATTCCAGCAAGGCAGAATCACACAGAACTGTCTGTAGGTAGAAGTGTAAGAAGATTAGAAAAATAGTGAGAAATCCTTTCCATGTAAGCTCCCATGGGCCATTGTGGGAGTTCCCAGAAGAGACAGAGCAATGACATTAGTCATCTACTGTCTTAGTCAGTTCAGGCTACTGTGACAAAATCCTGGATAGTTTAAATAGCAAACCTTTATTCTTCATGGTTCTTGGAAGCTGGGGGTGGGCTCGCATCCATGATGAGGCTTGTGGTAAAATCCCACGTCCTGGCTTTCTACAGGGCGAATTTGTGCTTTGTTATCACACAGTGGACAATGAAGAAGACCTCTCAGGTCCTCTCTTCTGAGGACACCAGTCCCATTCAAAAGGGTCCCACCTTCATGACCTAATGCCATCATATTGACCATTGGAATTTCAAGGCATGAGTTCTTCAAGCACACAAACAAGCCAAGAACTTGTGATGCATAAAAGGTCAATGGAACAGGATGAGTTTGAGATGGACAATGTCTACTATCCAGAAGCTACAGTTGAAGTCTGCATATTCTAAGCCAGGTGCTGCTGCCTTCTGTCTTCTTTTTCTATCAAGGGTCAGATAATATTTTACACTTCACTGACTCTCTGGTTACCTTCTCATCAGCTCAGCACACAGCTGCCTTTCTGGTGTCAAGTATGAGTGAGTGGGTGTGGCCATGTTCAGTGTGCAATCTGGCTGTGCTGGGTTTGGCTGTAGTTTGTGAGGACTTGTGTGGGTAAGTTTAAGTCATGTAGACTTAGTACAAAGTAACTTCATTTCTTCATTTAGTAGACTATTAATCTACAAGGATAAGTCCTCTGGGAGGGTATTATTGATAGGGACACGTTGATTTCTTTCCTTATTTTCTGGTGAACAACAACAAAATGGTCTTGGATTCAGAAATAATCCACCACTAAGTGGCCAAACAACTCTATCCAAAGAGATGGTGGCTATCAGCCATTTTAAGGAGATAAAATGCCAAGTGGGTGAGTAGCTGAATGGTTGGTGATGTCAAAGGTCTGCCATTTAGATATTCCTGGATGTCCGTGATGTAAAATTGACTTCCCTTCTGCTCTAAATCTCAGCAGTTGATCTAACCAAGCTGTGGTTACCAAGATCCCTCACCAGCCAGCTTCCATAGGGCCTTTAGTGGCAGCTCCTACCATGGCTGCAACAACTTCTCAGCTCTACTCACCCCTTAATTTAAAATATTCTTTTCCCATACAATATATCCGAGTTACAGTTCCCCTTCCCTCTACTCCTCGCAGTTCCTTCCTCACCACGTCCCCCTCCTATCCATATCCAATCCCTTTCTGTCTCTCATTAGAAAAGAACAGGCTTCTATGAGATAACTATCAAATATAACAAAATATGATATAATATGATAAAATAAAAACATCACGAGGAAGTTGGAGAAGCCAAGCCTACATAAAATAAAAGAGTCCCAGGAGCAGGCACGGAAGTTAGAGACCCATTCATTCACACACCCAGGAGTCCCTTAAAAATACTAATCTGGAAGCTAGAATGTGTGCAGAGGACCTGGTGCAGACCTGTGTCTGCCCTGTCTGTGCTTGCTGCTTCAGTCTCTGTGACTTTATATGAGCCTTGCTCCATTGACTTCGAGGGCTTTGTTCTCCTGGTCTCCATCCCCTTTGGCTCTTACACTTCTTATGCCACCTCTTTCAAGGGGTTCCTTGAGCTCTGAGGGGAGGGATTTGACGGAGACATCCTATTTAGATCAGCTTCACCTTTAAATTTATCATCATCATCATCATCACTGTGTGTGCTCATGTGACAGTGCAGGTATGCAAATGCCATGGAATGTATAGGGTCAGATGACAACCATCTAGAGTCAGTTTTCTCCCTCCATTATGGCTTCTGAGGATCAAGCTCATGTTGTCCAGTACTCCTGTTAGTCCTCAGCTCTATCTTTTGCTGTTGGGATCCAAGAACACAACCCATTTGATGATTCCAGCCTCTAAGTGAATCAGCTTCTGACTCATGCACTCTCTGGTAGCATTGTGTTATGCTTCTGTGGTAAACTTCTCAAATCTCCCGTTGCTTGTGAAGCAACTGCCTCGTATGAAGTTCCTTCTGTATTGAGTGCTACAGTGGTTTTGGTTTTTCTGTCAGGATCTTGGCTGGTGCAGGAGTCTGCCTGTGAACGTCACTCTGGAGAGAGGGTTAGACGCTGATGTTTACCAGGCTCTTGCGTCTGCTCTCACCCTTTGTATTAATAACCAGGATAATGATGTACCCGATATGTAAGCTAATCACACTTGCAAATGCCCTGGAGCTTATTGGAAGAGCTATTTGCTATGTGACAGAATCTGAATCTAAAAATATCTTAATAGACCAAATCTAACAGGAAGGAATTCAATAAGAAAAATGTAAACTCTCTCACTTGGGCCCCCAGATAAGCACGGGATAGGGAAACTGGGGCAGAGTAGCACACCATAAACTTTCATTTCATGCATGCTTCATTTTAGGCAAAAGTTCACAGAAATAAAAAAATCTAAAGGGTGTGCCTGTGACATTGAGGATTGTGGCATCAATGGAGACTTTTCTACTCTTCCTGCAGCAGCCCACACTGGGATTGTCCATTGTCCTCAGGGCACAGCTTATAGAAATAGCAGGAGGATCTTGAGAGTAATAAACAAAGGAAGCAAAGTGTGGGAAGTGTGAGCCACGGAAGGAAACTCGAGGGCTCCTGTGCCAGCAAGAAGCCTACAGATGCAATAGTTCCAGAAACGGTGTGGCAGTTTCCGGATTTTTTTCTCCATGAGCCATTTAGCAAGTATGGTGTACAGGCTCACATGGAGACAATGGTGTCTCAACTGCCACCTGTGGGGCAGATTTCAGTCTCATGACAAAGATGTTAAATACTGGGGAAAGGCTGAAAGGAGAATGACAAGAAAAAGAAAGAAGGGAAGGGAGGGAGAGGGGGAGGAAGAGAAGAAGGGAGGGAGGGAGAAAAGGATAAAGGAAGAGGAGAAATGGAAGGGAGAAAAGAAGAAAGGGAGGGAGAGAGGGAGAGAAGGTAGGAGGAAGGAAGGAAAGAGGGAGGGAGGCAGGAAGGAAAGGAGAGAGGGAAGGAGACGTTGCCCCTGAGACAAACTCCACTAGAGGACTGTGCTAAGCCCATGGTGGCAGAGGGTCACAGAAGAGCTGGAGATGCTGTTCTAAGATGAAGATTCCATTGACAAAGGGACTGGGGTTCTAGCAACAGCATCTGGGTCTGGTAATGATGCTATTCTGGGACTCGGGTGGGTGGGTGTGTCTTGGCTGAGTGCTAAGGCAGCAGGAAGGTTGGAAAGGTTGTTGGTTGGGAGAAAGGAGGAGGACGGACCACTCAGAAGCAGTGGTGCTGATGCTGCGTCCTGAAGAGCACAGCTCCTCCTCGGTTTGCAAGCCTTGTTTTGTTTCTAGGTTACCTGCTCTCATTGACAACTCCTGCTGCTAACAACATTCCAAAGACCTGCCTCTCTGCCCACTCTCACAAGCCTTGCTCACAGCCACCTTTCAACCCAGCTTCTCCTTCCTCTCACCCCTTCAGTCGATTAATGTCTTATTGTTTGATGAGAAACATCAGGAACTTGGTACTGGAGTGACAGGTATACTGGTCTGCAGTCCACAGAGGTTCAAATCCTGTTAGAACTTGATAGCTCTGGCACATTTACACAACTTCGCGGTTTGCCCTGTGCAAATGGAACACTACTGCCTGTTTACCTGGGGTTGGATGTCAATTGTCCAGCCTCTGGGCAACACTGAGGTGCTAAGTGATTATCTCCCTTTTCTAAATTCCTCCACACTGCAGGTCATTATCCACCATTAATGACAGCAGTCTTCATTTAGCTGGTATTCACTTAAAAAGAGTGAAGCAAAATAATTTTAAACAACAGAGCCTTAAAAAAAAAACCCCATTAAACCTATTGGAAATTCTGCTTCACATTGTATTACTGTAGTTATTTTAAATAATGTTAAGAGTTGATGTTTATATCTCACTTCATCACAGGAAAAAAATGGACTATTTTGTCTTGTCTCTCATAATTTTTAATGGGTAAAGGGCTATCTGGCTGCTCTGGAGTGAAGGATTCTAAGAAAATGAGGCCAGCAGCCTATTTCTGGGCTACTTTGCACAGGCAGGAGCAGGACACACAGGTCATGGGTAGCCGTAGTCAGTATATGATTTTTAGGAAATTAAATGTAGGAACCCAAAAGGATTTTAAAGCATTTATCCACAGATGGAAAATCGGAATTCTTCAGGCACATGGTGACCTGCCCCAGCCTATAGGATCAGAATCCTCTATGTCCTGGTGTTGAGGGCAGGGGCTCAGTTAGCGCTCCACACTGATTACTGTGTCAAGCCCTGGACCCTTAAGAACCAGGCAGAAATGGTTTTTCTAGACAACTGCTTGGTTTATTTCTTCAGGGTCTTGTGAGAGTTGAGGAGAGAAAGAAAAGATGTAGAAATGAATCCAAGAGGAGCAAGGAAGAAGGCTCTTCTCCTTCCTGGATCAGCCTTCCCAGATGTGGGAAAAGGTAAACCAGTTCACCAATGACCTCAGAATATACAAGTATTGCCCACAGTAACCAAAATTGCACAAAATTGCATAATGATGGCTGGCTGGTCCAGCTTCAAGAGCACTGAGCTTTTGCCCTCAGCATATACAATTTCTTTCTCTCTGAACACAGTCCCCCACATTCCCCCAAGAATGTTTGTAGTTGGAGGATAATGCCTAGAAGGTGTACAATCCCATCGGCTGTCAGAGACAAGAAGCCGGGGTCCCTTCTAGTGGGTGGTAGGTAAGAATTACTAATCCAATCTGCTTGAGTTAACTCAAAACAAGGATTAGTGCAAAGTTCCAGAGTATGCTAATCTCCCTTTATAGGAGTAGACTTCAGCACTGCCACCAAGCCTATGGTTTATAGTTCTTGGGAACAATGAGCCAATTAAACTTGAGAGGGAAAAAGAATCCTGCCCAAGTTTACTGATTGTACCTAATACTTTGAGTTGCTTTGATTCTTCATGATTTGGCTTTTGTGTCTCAGACCCAGGAAATAAAACATTTCTTATTCATTAGAACGCTCCTAAGCACCGTGTGCCTACTAAATAAACACGTTCTGTTTCTGACCGGTTATTCTTTCATCTCCTGCCTTATTCAAGAGGCTGGATATTTGCGATAGCTCTTGTATATAACTGATAGTGTTTTGCCAAGCCTGTCCATCAATACTAACATACCTTCCCTCCCCAAAACCCCACATATTTAAAGCTTACATGGGTTATAAGTGGAACAAATGGTTAGCTGTTTAGATTCAATCCACTTGGTAAAGATTAAATGAAAACTAGATACTTTTTAAAGGGTAAATACATCTTGAGAAATGCTGGAAAAGTATCTTTCTTCTTCCCACCAGAGTGGCACTGTCATCCTGTGGGAATGTTTTATACCCATAATTGTTGACATCAGCTTAATTTTTGTTTGGGTATCTGAATATATTTTCAAATTGTTTTTATTTGTTTTTTTTATTTACATAGACAGTGGTTGTTTTTTTTTGTTGTTATTGTTTTTTTGTTTGTTTGTTTTTATTGAAGTACCGGATCAGGAGTTCAAGTTGTAGAATATTAATTACTTTGATCATTAGGAGCCGGTATTTGTCTGATAGTGCTAACAACTGTCTATCAATATGGGAACCTACTGGATACAAGGGGATCCTCACATACATTTCCTATGGAACTAATTTTAGTCACTCTTAAGGTTTAGAATATTTTGCAATTTGCACTGCATAAAACTATCAGGAAAATGCCCATGTAACATTTTTAATGACTTGTGTCACAATATATTTTCCAGAAACTTTTCTTTTTAACTAAAGTTTAATGATTTTTAAAAAAGTCTTTTTCATCAATCAACTTTGCAATTAAGCAAATATATTTTTAAATATTTTGTGTCTTCCAAAGAGATATATTTGTTTTTCAGTTAAATTTTGGGAGTCAGAGTCATTTTTCAAACAGCTAAACTTATTTACACTGGTCAGGTAAGGACTTGATTTTTAACCTACATTTCATTTCCTAGTGCAGCGTTTTCGTTTGTGTATCAACGTCAATAAAATTCAAGAAACAAAAGCTGGAGAAGTTATGAAGTGTGAATTTTTTTTTTAAATCTTAGTTCTATCTTCCAGTCGGCGCCCATGTGTAAAGCCCACACTTGTCAGTGGCAGCCAAGTCACCATGGGCAGGCTGGGAGAACCCACTTCAGGAAGTTGGTAGCTGCTGTGCCCACAGCCTAGAAACCTTCTCGAGGAACCGAAAACTGTTTACATGTCCAGTGTGTGAAAGTTTCGTGTGTGTGTGTGTGTGTGTGTGTGTGTGTGTGTGTGTGTCTGTGTGATTTCTGGACTTTTATCAGCAGTATCAATATGCAAATTTATTTATTACAAGTTGAATCTCATTGAAATGAGAATGAAAAGGCAATACTGTCCCTTTAATATGGTTCACTAACCTTGTTCACACTGAGTTACTGATGCTCAGTAGGAGTTTGCCAACACCAGTTCCACTCAACCCTTGATGATTATGGAGGATTTAATTATAATTGAAAATGGGGGGGGGAACTTCACTAAAATCTAATCCAAAAATCAATTTTGCATAGAATTTAATAACAGATGGAAGCTTAAAATTCTATAAGTATCAAATGAAAAAAAAAAAAAAACCTAACATGAAGAAATAAGACTTTAGTCTCTAGAGTCGGTCCCACTACCTGTGTGGAAACGTCCCTATCTTTCATCAAGTACATGACAAAGGAATTGGCCTCACGCTGAGGCATGGTAAACACATTATGAAATGAAGGCAGGCATCATAAACAGTACCAGCCATGTGAAACAAAGGCGAGCCAGAGGCTGGGGACAGTTTCTCCCTCTCTGGCACGCAGGCTGAGGGTCCTGCCACCGCAGTTGCTAGTCTTTGCATTCTTCCTCTGGGCCTGCTGGGGAGTGGACTTCAGTGGCTGCCCATGGAGCTAAACAGGCTCAAAAACTTCTCCATCCTCTGCTGGGTTTTCCTTGCTTGCTGCGTACCCCAGCGGAAGAACCTCCGAAGGGAGGAAGAGGACGTGCCCGTGTTTCCTGTTCATCTGCCATGCTTGCGGGAAGGCTCCGGGATGTGGTCCTGTTCTGTTCGAGACATAAAATAAAACCCTTTCTATATTGCAGCTAAAAGCTAGCGAATGTTATTTTTGCTTTCTTGATCCAAGAATCCAGGCACTGTAGAGAGTTGATCTCTTGGTTGTTGTTTTTGTTTGTCTGGTTTCTTGTGGGTTGTTTTGTTTTATTAACTGTGATAAAATATGGAGGTTTGTACACACGGTGTATGTGCACCTTAAAGAAAAATGCCCTGACTCTGGTAGTCAGGATGCGCGTGAGGCTACAGGTGTATTCCACACATGGAGACAGGTTTTTCCAAAGAAAAGCAGAGTTTTGTTATTCACAACAACCAAAGGTTCCCCAGTCAGAACCCATAACTCAGATCTTCTATTGCAAATAAATAAACAAACCCCACAGCCCTTAGTCTCCGTTGCCCCAGAGAAGCCCATGGTAGCCGAGCCTGGCCATCTCTCATGTTACGGCAGCCCTGGAACACTGGTGATACTATGCCTGGATTCCAGTCCTGTGCTGGAGGGAGCAGCCGACCTTTGCTTGCAAACCTTTTAATTTAAACAAGAGTCTTAAAAAAAAAAAAGTAGTTTTAAATGCAGTTTAATCAGTCAGGAGAGAGATGGGATGATGAAGCAGCCAGTAGGATCTGTAGCCAGACTGTCTCGCCAGCCTTCGTGCCGTGTGAAGACGCAAACTCAAGAGGAATTCCCTGGCTCAGGGAGGGCTGTACAGTTGACAATCTGACAAATTATTTTGCCGTGAGGATGACGCTTTGGACAGCCTCACGTGTAAAGCCTTAGTTCTCTGATGTGAAAACCAGCCACCATTGACACAAAGGGTCTCAACCAGACCCCAAGCTGGTAAAGTCACCGTCATCTTTTCTTCTTGTATCATCTGACATATTACTTTCAAGGAAAAACTGACCTTTCCATCCAAACTTTCCTAAAAGGTGTTCCCAAAGACTTTCTTTTTCAAAATGGAAGACCATCCACCCACACACCAGTACGATAATGACTACCAGATACTAATGCTGTTTTTACAGTTCATATGTCTCCCACATTGTTCCTTTTGCTTTCAGAGGAAAATTTGGGTAGATATTTTTAAAAATACACTTGTGTAGGGTGTTTAAATACTGGAGTTTTGGAGAGCTGGTGTCTTTGTCCTAGCATTCTTCCTTGGTACCATGGGTTAGACCGACATTGAACACACCAAATCCTACTTTCCTCCAGATATAAATGACCATTAGTCGTTTAGTTCAAGACTTTTGGTTGAACTTGATTTTTCAAAAATTTAAACATAATTATTTCGTTTTTCAATATTTTTAAAAATCAGAAAATTTATAAAGGAGAAGTAATATTGCCCAGGGAAAGAGGGAGGGCTTAGCCCTTTTCCTTTCTTGTCATCTTTCTTCCTCCCTCCCTCCATCCCTCTCTTCTTTTTCTTTCCTTCTGTCTGTCTTTCCTTTCTCTGCCCATATTTATCTGCTGAAAATGGCCTGCCCGTTGGGCATAAACAATATTATCCACTTTGCGTCCTCTTATTAATCCAGGGGAGCCCCATCTCATCTCCCACTTATTTCATGCCGGAAGCACAAATGCAATGCTTTGTTTTACGACGTACTTCGCCCCATCTGTTGGAAGCCTGGTAAGTCAATATTTATCACATTTCTAGACTCTGCATCACTACTGAGCGCATCACAACAGGCAGACATGGCCATCATTCCTTCTTCATGATTTTGGAGTTTAAAGGTGTTATCTCTGTGATGTTAATCTCGCCATTTTCTGCTAGAATATGGGTAGCCGGCCTCGTGTTTAAGTAAATCATAAAAACACAACGTTTTCAAAGTTCTTCGTTCCCCAGCCCTCTGTAATTACCGTGCCGTGATTACCATTTCCCTTTCACCGCAGCTTTCTGTGGAAGCCCCAGGAAAGAGTTACTAAAAATTAAATTTCATGCTTGCGTGTGTTTCTGTGATCTGCTTCGTGTATGATCTCTGAGTGCAAACTTCTCTCAAAATAAATGGATTACCCTTTTTACTACTCTGTCTGATGTCTCCTCAACTGATAGCATAGCTTCTCTGTGATCTCTAACCCACCACAATCGGAAGGACAAGCGTTAAAATGGGGGCCTCACGGTGGCGCCCTCTGCCTTCGCCGGCCCCTTCTGCAGCATCGGGCGGCATCGGTCCTAGTCTTCTGCACCGCAAGGACCCCTCCTTGCAAGCCCCCCTCCACTCCACCTCCACCCCACCCCCCAGAACCTTCACTCCCGCCAGTGGAACCCACTTTAGGAAACTCTGGCCTAAAAATTGGGATCATTAGTTCTCAATGCCTTGATCTAGACAGTATTTGCTGTAAAGAAAGTTCCATCTCCATACCTGTTAAGAGGTTGATTGAGGAGGAAGTTTTCTGTTATATTAAAATGAATTTAATATATCTTAAATTGCCTTAAACTGCAAAAACCTTGGGAGTTTCCATGGACACCCTCAAACCCCGGAAAACCTGTTGGAGTAGCAGGTTTTCCAAAAGCAAGCGCATGGTTTGTGGGCAGACAGCCTCCGACCTTTCCTAAAGTGCTCTGTAAATATCACCATTGCTTAGTTTGTGAAAGACTAATGTGTTTCCACTAACAAAACTGTCTTCAGGGTGGCTGCTCTCTAGAATAATGCCTGTTTTCCTACCGGGCTTTCTATTGCTGGCATTTTTTCTTTTAAAGGCAATTAAATTTGTCTAAGGGATTGTACTTTGAGGCTATCCAAGGAATTTTAATCAGGAATCAACGAGAAAGCCAAAGTTCTGAGTGGGGTGTTGAAGCAGAGACAAAGTAGCAGACCTCCAAAGTATTAATCAGGTACATTTTCTGATACTGCCTTCTGACTAGAGGCAGGTTGTTCTCTCTTTTGTTTTTTTAATCTGTAAGTGGACATTATAAATAAACACTTTCTTTTGGAATGCACAGCTTCTAGATCTACAAAGTGACATTGACACAACAGGGAAGTTGTGTTACTGATACTAACACAACAATGCAGTTGTCTCTCTTCCTAGAGCACTAAACCACCAAGGACTTTCCTCTAAAGAAAACACCCGAATCTGTCTATGTCTCTATGTCTACATACCAAGTTCCAGGCCAGCCAAGTCTGCATAGGAAGACCTTGTCTCAAAAAGAAAGAAAGAAAAAGAATGAAAGAAAGAAAGAAAGAAAGAAAGAAAGAAAGAAAGAAAGAAAGAAAGAAAGGAAGGAAGGAAGGAAGAAAGAGAAAGGAAAGGTCTGGAGAGATGACTCAATGGTTAAGAGCTGACTCAATGGTTAAGTGCCAGCATAACTAATTTTTGGGGATCCAATGCCCTCTTCTGAATTCTATGGGCTCCTGCAAACACAGGATACACAGTCATACATGCAGGCAAAACACCCATATACCATACATACAAAAAATGTTTTCAATGGAAAAACTATTAAGTAAAAGAAAGAAAGGAAACACCAGAATGAGTATCACCCTTAAAGGATGCATTTTTTTTCAAAACTGGAGACAGACTAGAGGGGTGGTGTGAAGCTAAGTGTATAAAGCTGGTGTGGCCAGAACACAGCAGCACTCATCTGTTCTTGCAACAGAGCAAAGAAACCAGGCAACTGCCAGTAAGGGAAATCAGACTAGAAAACCCGAAGGTCCTACGTACCAACTCTTGATGTTCTTGTGACTTTAAAAAGCTCCCAATCAGAGGGGAAGTGGCCCCAGCCGTCTATCTTTGCACGAACTCACACACGTAGAAAACAAATACATATAACTATGCGCCATCGTGGGAATGTACTATGAAGCCAACGGACAGAAATATAATAATCATGTCATACAAGAAGCATATGCTATGATGTAAAACTTTGGGTTATCCATTGGAGTGCAGCTCCATTATAACAACCAAAGCATGAGCATGGAGCAAAACAGAATAAGAAGTCCGGCATGCAGGCCAGCAGAAGCCATCAGGCCAGTGCACAGCCTTGCTAAACCTGGCTCACCAGCCTGAGGACACTGATGCACTGCATCAGAAACCTTGCCCATCCCCAAAGACCACAGAGCTAAATAAAACAATGAGCGTGAACTGAAGCGCATGTCTGATAAGTCACAGCATATTATAAATAAGGCTCTTCATCATTAATTTCTGGAAAGAGCTGTTTTTAATTAATCTGGTGATAATTGTGTTTCACAAATGAAAGGGCTTCAAATGCTTGATAATGAAGGACTCAATATTAAGAAAAGGTACATTTTTCTAAGAGGCTTAATACACCCTATATGTTAAGAATTCGGTGATTTTATGTAACTATGTCTTTTATGTAATTGTTGTTTGATGCCCTTAAAATACTCCACTGTTTTTGTATTTTTAGATGTTTATATAAGATAGACTGAAGATGACGGTGCATACCTCTTATCTCAGCACTCAGGAAGCTGAGGCAGGAGGATTGCTGTGAGTGAAAGAGCAATCTGGGCTATGTAATAAGTTTAAGGAATGTCTGAGATTCATGGTAAGACATTGCCTCACAAAAAGAAATATGCATGTGCATGTTTGTCTGGAAAGTTATAAATCATGCTTTTAATTTCATTCGTCAATAAAAAAAAAAAAAAAGCAAAGAAAACCGAAAGAAGCAAAGACCTCCTTAGTAATTACTTTTGACCTTCGGCTCTAGTTTGTTAGCCCAGATGAGGTAGCTGGGCTCAGGAACCATGTTTTCTCTTCTCCACACCCTTCGTACTGAACCCAGCCCTGATATGCACGCAAGGCCTCAATACACATTGACGGAGAACGTGTGAGTATAGAATCAAGTTGATAAAAGGCTCACATTCGAGTCTTGTCAGTTGTGTGAAGAACTGATTGCGGTTATCACAGTTTAAGCAGATTGATTTTGGTGTTTGTATTTCTCTGCGTGCTGACTGCGCCCGGCCTTATTTACTCTTTGTATCTTGGAAAACTTCTGCTTCCCAAAGGGCTGTGCCTGAGACGGTCCTCCTGAGGGATGCCGTTGGAGGGTGATCATAAGAAGCCTATGAGATCATAGGCACAGTCTGGGCTTTAGGCCTTCCTTCTCACGTGCTTGCTTTTTACTGGAAACAGGAAGTGTGTTTTCCTCTGTTAACTACACAATTAAACATTGCAGTGTGTGAGGGGAGTGGCACTCACTATTCCGCCTCAGCTAGAGCAAAGAAACCAATCAGCTGCCAGCAAAGGAAATCAGGCTGGAAAACCCGAAGGTCCTAGGAATCAACACTTTATTGTGATGTTTTGACTTTATATATGACATTTGCTAACAGAAGCATCATCTAGATTTCTAAGGAAGAATGAAGAATGTAGTCTCTTAGAATACCATTGTTTTATGAAATCTCGGCTTCAAATGTGTCCAGTCTTTCCTTCTTTCTTTCTTTCTTTCTTTCTTTCTTTCTTTCTTTCTTTCTTTCTTTCTTTCTTTTTTTCTTTCTTTCTTTCTTTCTTTCTTTTTTCTGGAAATAGAAAAACATAAACAAGGAGCTAAGGTATTATTAAGGTAATCATTCAAATATTGAAAGGTATAGCTGAGAAAGAAGGAAAAGATTACATCAAGTATTTTTACATACAACTGTGCCAGGTCTGTATGGGAATTCAAAACCAAGGAAAGTACGAGATACGACCTAGAAGACCCACGGTGAATTGAGAGAATGAAGTCTCCGTGCATTTGCAGGTACACACTCTCTCTCGCACACACAAACACAATTAATAAGGCAGTGATTAAAAACAACACATGAATAATAATTGCAAGATGGTGAGATTAAAAGCTTACTCAGAAATCCACAAGTACAAAGCGCCTTCCAAGAGTGGGATTCGACAGGAGACGCCCTCTGAAGTAGTGGGATTCGAGCAGAGCCTGTTAAGTACAATATTTTATGTTGCCTTTATTCAACAAACATTGATTTAAGTGCCTTTGTGGGCTGGGTCCTGGCTGAGCCACAGCCTGAGGTGTCAGGATGAACAAAACGAGGCTATATTCTTGCCTTTACTCTTATAAAAATATTTCTCTTCATTTTTTTTTCTTTTCTGCACTTGCGTGCAGTGTGTGCATGTGCGTATGTGCACATGTGTATGGGTTCTTGTGTGTGTTGCACATGGGTATGCATATGAATGTGGATGCCTGGCGTTGGTAACAGGTGTCTTCTTCTGTTGTGTTCCATTTTCTTTATTGGAAAAAAAAGGGTGTTTGGCTGAACATGGTGCCAGCCATTTTAGGGAGTCTGGCTAGTTTGCCCCCAGAGGTTTCCAAGCTCTGCCTCCGAAGCGCTGGGATTACAGGAGTTTACTTGTCTGCCCAGCTTTAACAGGGATGCTGAAAGCCCCACCTCTAGTCCTCAGCCTTGAGAGGCAAGTGCTTTATTACCAAGCCATCTCTCCGACTCCTGTTTCTTCTGTTGTCAGAACATACTGCTTGCTGAAAGCACACTGAAATTTGTGGTCCAGGATTTCTTGATCCAGCTACCACAAGAGCAAAGGCAGTAAGGAAGAGCCCTGGCTAATGCAAAGAGGACGCTCACAAACACTTCTTGATGTTGCTGGGAACAGGATCTTGTGTAGCCCAGGCTGGCCTAGTGTGTAGCTGAGGACAGCTATGAACTTCTGATCCTCCTGCCTCTGCCTGCCACATGCTGGAAACACAGAGCTGAATACCCGAGCCAGGCAGACACAAGTCTCAAACCCAAAGGAGCAGTCCCAAGACCTCAACACAAATGAGCTTTTAGCAGCGAGTAGTTAGTTCATCCTATTCTGTTTCAAACATAAATCCAGGCTTATAGGTTAGCATTTTACATACAAAAGAGTTTCTGGAGTAACTAATACAGTTGTCAATGTTCACTTGAAATTGTCATGGATTTCTTTCTTCCTTTCTTCCTTCTTTCCTTCTTTCCTTCCTTCCTCCTCTGTTTGCTGTTTCTACTTTCTAATTGCCACATTTTTAAAACAAAAGGTGACTGACATCACCTGTGACCCAGCCCCCCTCCCCAGTGTCTGTTTCTAGCCGCTGCCACCCCCAATCACCCACCACCCTCTGTCTCTATTTTCTGATTCTTCTTCTCCAGTTACACCCTAGTTGTGGCACCCTAACCTTTCTGGCCTTTTACAATTGCATCTAAATGCTACCATCACTTTGTGCAGTGACATCTGCCATGAATTTTCAAACCTTACCATCAAGGTCCTCCCTAAGACGCTTCTCCCTCCTCCTCCTGTCTTTAGAAGTACTCCCCTTCAATATCTTGGCTTCCTGGCCCACCAGAGGCTTGTGTCCACACTTCTCTGGTTTTTTTCCTGCTTCCCAGCATTCATTCAGTTTCCTTTGTAGATTCTCTTCTGCTTCTTTTTCCCTCCCTATGTGGGTTGGCCTGTCTTCTCTCTTGCTATTCCATATGGTCCTTTTATGGTAAGCCTTTCCAAACATATATTTCCTCAGCTTGATGTGTCCAAAATTGGGTACATCATTTCTCAGTGTCATTCACTTCTTCCTTGATCCCTCATGTCCCTCTGCACGTGGATGGAACATACCCGCCCTGTCATCCAATGCAGGGATCTGGTAGCTGCCTGTGCCTTCCCTCACCTCCCATGCTTACTCAGTCCTAGAACTCAAACCCTCTAATGTCTCTACAGTGAATGTACATTTGTCAGTTCTTACTGTCTTATGTCTAACTGTCATCCATTCTAAGACACCATCTTGGCCAATATCCATAATAACCATATTCGCTGGGAGTTAAAAATCGATGCTTAGTTACAGATGAATGGCACTTGTAGATACCAAGATTTGAAACCAGACAGTTCAGCTCCAGGCACCTGCTCCATACCCCAATTCTGGATATTAGAACCAGAGCCTTGCACATGTTAGGAAAAGACTGTACCACTGAACTACGTCTTCAGCTTTCGTTTAACTTTTTATTAGAGGATACTGTGCTGGATGGTTTAATGCTAAAGCCATCTGAGAGGAGGGAACCTTAATTAAGAAAATACTTCCTAAAGATAAGGCTATAAGTGAGCCTGTAGGTCATTTCTTGGTGATTGATGGAGGAGGGCCCATCTCATTGTGGGTGGTGCCATCCCTGGGCTGGAGGTCCTGGGTTCTATAAGAAAGCAGGCTGAGCAAGCCATGGGAAGCAAGTCAGTAAGCAGCACCCTCCATGGCTTCTGCATCAGCTCCCATCTCCAAGATTCTTCGCTATTTCAGTTCCTGCCCTACTTGAGTTCCTGTCCTGACTTCCTTTGATAATAAACTGTGATGTGGAAGCTGAAGCCAAATAAATCCTTTCCTTCCCAAGTTACTTTGGTCATGGTTTTTCATCACAGCCATGGAAATCTTGACTAAGGCAGCTAAGGTCTAACTAAGTTGTCCGGGCTTGCCTTGAAGCTGGAATCCCCCTGCCTCAGCCTCCCAAGTGGCTAGGATTACAGGCCTGCCCCACAAGCCCCAGTTTAGGATCCTCACTCTTAAGCACAAATTCTATTGCTTCTGTGCTTTGGAAGAAGAAAGTGGGCAACTCTCAAGTGTATTCTCTTTCTTTGCTCTTCAAGAGTACCGTCCAGAACTGTCATGCCACAGTGGTGGCCTGCTGTCTTTCTAGAAATACTGACTCTCAAGGACACCCAGGTCTACTCATCAGGATTTGCTTTTCTTGTGAGTCCAGAGAATCCTTGTGCATGAGAAGCCTGCTCTTGTCCAGCTGCTGAAAGGAGGTGTAAGTGTGTATAATCAAAGTGTTTGCCTTCATATCCCCATTCTTCCATTGAATAGCTTTATCTGTGGTTCACAGTGAGACTTTTTTTTTGTGGAAGACAGAAGCACTTCTAACCAATAGCAACCTATCTTTCCAACCCAGATCAAGAAAGCTTTAGGAACACGTGAGAACCACGGAGCTGGGAGCGGGAGGTCACAGCTGTGTGACCTGAAGAATATCTGCTCCTTCTAGGGTGCCTGGCCACGTGCAACTCTGTCTTCCATCATTGCTAACAGAACAATACAAACATAAATACACTTCTAAAAGGGATGGGTAGCCTGGAGGGAGACCACAGTCCTTTGGTTTTATGACACCGCCTGGCAGCTGAGTCATATTCATTTATAGTCATACAAAGCAGAGGTGGAGTGTAACCAAGGCTTGGGTGCGTGGTGCATTGGCAATAGATATAGACACAAACCCCAAGAATCCCTCGGTCCTATGGACTGCCTCTGGCAATGGGACCACACACATGAAATCATCTTTTGTGTTGATTATTGAGTTTCCTTTTACAAAGATTGTGTCCTGGGAACCCTTGTCTCCAGCTCTGAGGCCATGCATGTGGAGGGAAATTGTGAATGCTACCTCATCTGCATGTGCAGGGGGGAAAGATTTGCTTTCTGCATTTTCACTGACATCTACAATCTATAAGACTCTTCTTTGAAGCCTCAGAATTATATCCAAAGACCACTATTGTCTTACAGCTTATGTAAGAAAATCCTTCTCTTGGCTTTACAATTAACACCGAAATGCTAAGTGGTAATATTGATGAGTTTGGGAGAGAGAACCAGAAGTCTAGAGAAAAAAATGTGAATGAATCTCTCTCTCTCTCTCTCTCTCTCTCTCTCTCTCTCTCTCTCTCTCTCCCTCCCTCCCTCCCTCCCTCTCTCCCCTCCTCAAGGCAAGCTTAGTAAAATCTCTACCACTAGATCCAATCCCATTAAAATGAGTTGTAAAAAAGTGAAGTTTGCATGCTGTTAAGCTGCTTCCGTGCGGCAGCAGCATCCCTGCATGCAGCATGTATGTGTGGGGTGCTTGTATTCCGAATCGAATCTGTGCAAAGATGGTCCTCAGATCTGCCGTCTTCTCTTAGGGGTCTTCCAAGAGAAACACCTGCCAACTCAATCCCTCCCTGACCAAGAGACACTGGAGCCTTCAGATACATCAGGAGGAGAAGCTGAATTGAGCACAGTTTCATAAATATCTGTGACTTGTAGATTCCACGCTGCAGAAAACCATCAGCAGAAACAGGAGGCTGACTTCGCTGGCCAGAACAAAGGTAGGATTTACTTTTTTGATGGCTGTGAATTTTTCCTTTCTCATAAGAGAGGAATTAATGAACCTCGATTCTTAAGGAAGCTAGAAGCAGATAACTGAAAGTGGACTTGACTCTTCCTTATCTCCCTTGCTCGCCTCAGCCACACACCAGGTCTCAGCCCGAACCTCCAAACCTCATCTGCCCACTGAAGTGCAGACATCTTTCAACTTTGACCTAAAGGGTGATTGAACCTTCATCCCAAGGAAGCAGTTTTGAACATTAAGCCACTTCGAGACTTGAAAAGCGCCTGGATGTATGAGCTCTTCTTAAGCAAGAATCCCAATACTGTGGTCTCTGGCTAGCCAATAAAATAAACACTGCGTGACCCAATCCTAGAAGTGATGTGTGGGGTGTAGCTATTCACCAGCAGGAGACATTTCTGCCTGACCCGTTTTAATAGATAAATAAGCTGCCAGAGAAAAAGATAAAGAGTCCGTTCCTTTAACTTTTCCAGACATTTTATATGAAAGAAAATACATATATAGCTTAAGATAGCAGAAGTGAAAAGGGAAAAATATAAGCATATTTAGGGTAAATCATGCTCACATTTGGGGGTTCACTTATAGACAGCCAAACAATCATACCATCTGTTGTTTAGGTGACTTTGCAGGTAAAGTCACTTGCCACAAAGCCTAAAGACCGGAGTTCCATCCTCAGACCTACACAGTGGAAAGAGAGACTAACTGAAGTTGTGCTCTGACCTACACAAGCACACCACCAAATGCATACATGCACCCCACAGAAATCAAAGTAAGAAAAAAATCATAATAATTCATAATGTCTTTAGGAAACACAGCGTCACAAACAATAGCTGTTTGAATGGACAACCCTCTCTCTATTCCTGACTAAATTTATGGAGGATTTGCCTTTAGCCACAAGCAGACCCAGATGAGGATATGCCTCAAAGAGACCATCTGAGGGGCAGAGTAAGTCTGAGAGGATTAACAGCAGAATAAAACCCAGATTAAATCAAATAACCAAAGAGAAATTAGTAGCGCTAGAAAGGTTTTAATGTCTGTCCCAGGGAAACGCCTACCTCAGTGCGCTGGCAGAGGAGGGGGCACCTGGCAGCTGTCAATCAAAGTCCCAGGCTAACTTTGATTTCTATTTGGAAGGTTCATGGCTTGCTCCTTTAAAAAAGTAATTTATACTAGCTTTATTTTCCCTGTCAGTTAGCGTAGTGGAGGCTGCCAAAACACCGTCACTTCTTATAACTGATTGTTGCCCCTCCTTCCCAGGGTTGTCATAAGAGTCTCCAGTGTATTTGTCTTTGGAATGTTGCTCCTTTATTGCCTTTTGTGGGTTGTGTCTTACTCTGGCATTTTTTCTGCGGTAGACACATTGCTATATTACCACAGGCCAAAGGTCGTTCACACAGCCATCAATTCGAAGAATGATTTTTTTTTTTTTTTTTTTTGGTTAATAAAACTAACTTTCTTCACTGAGGGCTGCTTGCTGTGAGGAAGGTTTATATTTGCCAGATCATAGTTTTCTAGAAAATGATGAAATGTCAACCATCAAATTATAATGACTTGTCAAAAAAATCAAATTCCCTGGGGCTAGAGAGATGGCTCAGCAGTTATGAGTGTACACTGCTATTCCAGAGGATCCAAGTTTGGTTCCCAGCTTCCATGTCAGGTGGCTCATGGCTGTCTGTAGCGTCAATTCCACGGGATCTGATGCCTCAGGCCTCTGAAGGCACCGGCACTCCCATGTACAATCCTCCTTCCCTGACAGACACAGAACACATACTTAAAAATAAAGCTGTAGAAACAAATAGTCAAACCCCACTGAGACTTCCCTTTGAATCACATGGATCTTGAGGATGAGAAGAAAGTCCTGTCATGCCATGAGGTGCCAACAAGCTGAAGCAAACTCATGTTTGCAAGCATCTGTGTTACCTTTCCTGTGGCCCCACAAGGCCTCACAGAGGTGAGTGTTCAGGCCAGGGTCCCTGGGTAGGAGGTGGGGAAGACCAACATGGCAGCCATCAGCTGTGTTCTCTGACAAGTTAATTCAGTTCTCTCTTTAAACACAAGGTGGGCAGGACAACAGTGCCTACCTCCTCAGTTTATGTGGAGGAAGAACAGGCACACTTCTGGCTTTCTAAAAGTGTGTTAGCCAGTGAGGGTGCTTTGTCGCATTAACAAATAGCCCTGTTCCTGTGGGATTGGGACAACCCAACCACTCTTGCTGAAGCTTTTGCCCATTTCCGGGAGCGAGTGGCAGTCAGCTTGAAGTAGTCACCAGGGTGATAAAGCAGCTCCCTTCTTGGACCTTGCAGGTCACATGCAGAGGGGGAGAGCGCTCTAACGTGGCGGCAAATAAAAGCCCAACTCAGAAGTGACCAATAAGACTTGTCAGCAAACTCATATGACCCCACTTACCTACAAAAGGCCATGGAGGCAAATGCTGGAAATATCTGGCAGCCACCATCAATGATGGTACCCACAAAATATTTTTATATACTTACCTGTGGTTTTACAAGGGTATATGGAGGGGCGAGGGGAGGGGAGGAAAGGGAAGGAGGACAGGTACCAGGGAGAGACTTAATCTTTCTCTTTCTGTAGATGGGTCAGAAAGACTTGTTTCAAGTTGGTCTTCAGGTAAAGTTGAACCATCATTTCCATGCCAACCAGAAACTTTTTATGGGGACTTCATCCTACTTGATACCCAGGTGATTTAAGCAAAGCTGGGGGGAGGGGGACCAAATCGACAGGGAGGGACCTTCCACTGATCCTCTCAATCCGTTTCCAGGGGACATTTTCCCTCAGCAAGCCGATGTTGTCCTCATGAATTAATTGGCAAGAGAGAGAAGAATCTGCATGAGTGACAGGATCCATCAGCTAAACACCACCTGCTGAGTAGCTTTTGGGTAATTAGGGCACTCTGTTGCAGTCAGGGCTAGGGCAGTCACAAAGATGCCACACTAGTCTGGTCATTTTAACTCTCAGATACTTATGTGTAGAGATAAGCCTAAGCTTGGTGTGGGTTTGAGTCACACATAACAGATTACATTATAGCTCTGGCTCTGGAAGGGCACTGCTAAGCCTCTGTCTGGCACAGGCAGGCTCAGTGATGATCCCAGTTCATTATTTCATGCCACCGGTCCATCGGGGCTCACAGATTCCTCCCCACCCACCCCCCATAGAAAATGCAACATTCCGTTCAGTTCTGTTAATAAAGTAAAGCTTAGAAATGGAATTTCCCAGGTGAAATCTGTCCCAGTCATGTGGTGAGCTACATGGTGCAGGAAGAATACCAAGGGCACCGGGGCACCTGCCACACCAGCAGACCCAGAAGCTCTGAGCTCTGTAAGCATCCCTGGATTCAGGACCATGGGTCAAAGTTGCATTCCTGACCCAGCTGGTGGGTTGGAACCAGCCAGGGGCAGCCCCAGCTGATTGGCAATGGCGCCAACTAACAACCTAGTCCTGCTGTGGTCTGAACCAGTGAGCATCTCCCAGCACAACCATGTCCCCAGTGGGATCTCAGGGCCTCCTGAAAGTAGCCATTGAGCCTTGGGCTAGGAGTTAGCAAGACCCAGGTTCTGATCCTAATTCTGCTGCTCACTGACCACAGTCCACCCACGTACTCTTTCTGGTTCTGTCTTCCTTCTAATAAAATGTTGCATCTGAATTAGCTGGTGCTTTTTAAACTTTTTCTCACCATCTGCAATAGTAAATAAGGTTTGATTATCCTGAGTTAGCAGAAACGTTGTAAGACTTGAGAACCAGTACCATGAAAACTAGGAAGACTCATTTTTATTTATTTATGTATTTGTGTATGTATTTATTTATTTTTCTTTTTCACATAGAGCTCGTGCACCTTTATGGTCTGAGAGGGTGAGCACGCAAACCCATTGTACCCTTCACTGTGAGTGACAGCCCATTGGCTTCTCTACCCTTGCAGAATTCCAGGGAGCCATCTTGGCAGTCTGCTGTGAGGCAGATCTAGACCAGGTGTCTTACCTTTCAAAGTCCTGGGGATAGGAGACATGTAGAGAATCACGACTTTAATTCCAGCACTTAGAAGGCAGAGGCAGTGGGATCTCTATTTGAGGCCAGCCTTGACTACTTAGCAAGCTCCAGGTCAGCTAGAGCTACAAAGTGATACAGGAGGGGTGCGTGCGGGGGTGGGGTTGGGGGAAGAAGATAATCTGGAGATCCAGAGTCCTGAACAGAAACCCGTAGTGGAGCCCACACCCAGAACAGTTCACACCAGGAGTCCCACAGTTATGCAGTGCGCTGATCTGCCATAGGGGCAAGCAGAAGAAAATCTGTATAACTAGCATCTGGCGCCCACAGTTTGTGCTGAGGAGTCAAAACAATTGTGTCCTCTCTAGGCCTTGACTTCTGTCTGCTTGGCCTCCCTTCTGGAACTATCCTGATACACAGATGGAGTCTACTATAAATAAGTTAGTGTTTGTTTTGTTTTTTTCCTTGTTTGGTGTTTATTTATTTTTAACACTATAGAGAAGCTCTGCACTTGGAGGCCTGAGCACTTTATTTTAAAACTTTGAGGGGCTCCAGGACTCTGTCTCCACCCTAGCAGCTCTAGATACAGAAACCATTTTCCAGATGGAAAGTGATCAAAGTTCCCACAAAGGGAAAACCTGTATCTGCCTCTCACTGCCTCCCCTGGCCCTTTCCTCTTGGATCTGTGCCTCCAATTTAATCGCTGTGGGAGGAAAAACAGCTCAAGGGAAACAGAAAAACAAAAACAAAACAAAACAAAACAAAAACAAAAACAAAAACAAAAACAAAAACAATGGAGTTTGTTTTTCGTCTGTGTTCCTATGTTTCTGTGCTCGAGTCTCTCTGAGTTTAAGCTGGCCCAGGGTAAAACAAATGAAGTTTTGTTTTATGTCCTCAAGAAAATGTGCCAGGCAGGGGTAGTGCACACCTTTAATCCCAGCACTTGGAAGGCAGAGGCAGACAGATTTCTGAGTTCGAGGTCAGCCTGGTCTACAGAGTGAGTTCCAGGACAGCCAGGGCTACACAGAGAAACCCTGTCTCAAAAAACAAAACAAAGCAAAACAAAGCAAAACAAAACAAAGGGAGAGAGAGAGAGAATGTCCTTTGTCTCTGTTTTGGGGATTATGTGGCCCTATTGAGCTGTCTCGCATTTCCTATTAAAATACTGTTACTACATTTATTTAGTGTGTGTTGGTGGGTGACTCTTGAGATATGAGGACAACTGTTAGGAGTTCCTGGGTCAGAAGGATTGAACTCAGGCTTGGCAGACACTGCCTCTCCATATGAGTCAATCTTGTCAGCTTGTTTTAATAGATAAGATACATAAATAAAAGAAGTTGCTTTCCTCTTAGCTATAGAATTTAATACTTTTGTGACCCACAAAATAGGGTAGAGGCTGAGATTGGAGTTGGGGTAACCTGTGGTGAGTTGACCTCATCTAACTGGAATAGCCTTTGCTCAAGCTGAGAATAGCCCAAATCTAGACTGTTGGCTTTTCCCAAGAAGCACAGAAACATTAAAAAGTCTACTTAATGCTGGGCAGTGGTGGCACATATCTTTAATCCCAGCACTTGGGAGGCAAAGGCAGATCTCGGGGAGTTTGAGGCCAGCCTGGTCTACAGAGCAAGTTCCAGGACAGCCAGGACTACACAAAGAGAAACCCTGTCTAAAAAACAAAACAAAGTTTTTGTCAAAACTATAGCAAGAAATGTTGATAAAAATAACAACCACCTTTGGTTTGCCAGATTAGCAGGTATACAAGACACCTTGTGAACTTCAAATTTTCAGTAAAGATTGGATAGGTCTTACTATATCTCAACTATTGTGTGAGATACAATTACATTAAAATATAATTTATTTTTTACCTGTCTAGTGGTTTAAATAAAAATGGCTTCTATATAACCTATAGGGTTATAGGGAATGACACAATTAGGAGGTGAGGCCTTCTTGGAGTAGGTATGGCTTGTTGGAGGAACTTTGAGGTTCCAGATGTTCAATAGCTCACTCTCCTTCTGCTGCCTGTCGATCCAGATGTAGAACTCTCAAACTCCCTCTCCAGCACCATGTCTGCCTGTGTGCTGCCATGTTTCCTACCATGATAATAACGGACTAAATCTCTGAACTGTAGAGCAGCCCCAATTAAGTGTGTTAATGTATGAGTTGCTGTGGTCATGGTATCTATTCACAGCAATAGAACCTTGACTAAGGCAATCTGAAACTTGACCTTAACTAACAACCCAAAGTGAAAGGAACCATGCTTACAAACCACACTAGTACATGAGCTGGCAACCTCTCCTTTTGATAAGCATTTCTACAGTGTGTCTGAAAAGTGCAGTGTGGTTTGCTCTCCGTGCTGTATTTGTGGAGTGCAGTATAGGTGGGTGTTTCCACAATGCACATAGTATTTCCATACTGTATCTGAGTTGTGGTATAATATAACTGGTGGGTGTTTGCACACTATCTGTGGTATAATGTAGATCAGTGAGCTCTCTAATTTTATGTCCACTTGACAGAAGCTAGAGTAGTGTGAGAGGAGGGACCCTCAGATGAGAAAATTCCCCATAATATTAGGTTGTAAATGAGCTTACATTTTTTAAATAGGTGACATAAGAGGGCCCAATTCCCTGTGGGCAGTGTCACCCCAGAGCTAGTGGGTTTGAGTTCAATAAGAAACCAAGCAGAACAAACCATGGGGAGCAACCCAGTGAGAATTGCCCTTCCATGGCCTCTGCATCAGCTCCTGCCTCCAGGTTCCTGCCCTATTGGAGTTCTCACCCTGACATCCTTTGGAGATGAACAGTGGTATGGAAGTGTAAACAAAATAAACCCTTTCTTCCCCACCTTGTCTTTAAACATTGTGTTTCATCAAAGCAATAGAAACACTGACTAAGACGACTAACATTGCCACACTCTGTCTGGGAAATCCTGCCTTTCTGTAAGGAAAAATTGTGCCAGGCAGTGGTAGTTTATGCCTTTAATTCTAGCCCCTGGGAGGCAGAGGCAGGCAAATCTCTCAGTTTGAGGACAACCTACTCTACAGAGTGAATTTCAGGACAGCCACAGCTACCCAGAGAAACCCTGTCTCAGCAAACAAACAAACAACAGCAACAAAAACAGAAAAGGAATTTATTATGCCATCTTCTTATTGTGCTAACATGAGTTTATGTCATTGTCTTATTGTGCTAACATGAAATTCACAGATACCATAGGCCAACTATATCAATAACTTTAAAAATCAACATAGGGCCCTAATTATAAGAAATAAAACTTTCAAAGTTTGTTTTACTTTTAATTATGTGTTTGTGTATGGGTATGTTCCTGTGAATAGAATGTGAGTGGTAGAAGAAACCAGAAGAGGGATTGGGACCTCTGGGGCTGGAGATATGGGTGGTTGTGAGCTGCCTAATATGGGTGCTGGGAATCAGACTCAGGTCTTCTGGAAGAGCAGTGTGTGTGCTCTTAACTGTTGTATCTTCTCTCAGGCCCAGGGAATTTAATAAAAACAATGTACTGTACTCGCTACATCAGTATCTATAGGAATTTAGCATTTGGTGGGCTGTGTGGAGCCCCAGGCATTATAGAGCATCTTTCCTCTCTGGACTCCAGTTACCTAATGTTCATACTGTCCCACAGTCTTTGTGATGATGTCAAATCATAGCCCCATACACATTTCCAAAATGACCCTCGGAGGAGGTGCTGTCCTAGGGCTTTTAGGGGACTGGACAGATAGTGGCTGAGGCTGAGGACCCAGGTAGGCATCAGCTGCTTCTGTCTAAGGAAGCATGAACTGGAACTAACTGAGACTGGAGGAAAAGAAAAGAGGGTCAATTACACGGGAGCTCTGAAATAAGGGGAATTTATTCTGGAATGAACAAACTCTGTTTATCTTAGACCTCTGTAGCAGTTCCAAGAGGAGTTGCATGAAAGTTTTATATGGAAGCTGGAAGGCAAGGAAGCATCAGCCATATTAATGGGAGTCAAATGAGGACCCTATAAAAGGGGATGGGGTCCATGGACACAACCCTGAAAACAGTATGTGAGAAAATTCTTTCTTCTATCATGAATGAATGAGGCAATTTTCATGTGTCATCCTATCTCCAGATCCAGAGCAAAAGCCTTCTAACCTCAAGATCCAGATCAAAGATGTGTTGTCTTCCCGCCTTAAGATCTGGATCAGATGTGCCCTGCATTTCTGGAGTGTAGTTCATTCCAGATATAGTCAGGTTGACAACCAAGAATAGCCATCACAATCCACCCCCTGTTAACTTGACACAAAATCATATCTCCTTATGCCTAAATGAAAACAATAGCCAGGTCATAATAACACCTAACATGATAAGCTATCCCTTGTACAACCATAAATGCATTGTAAATTTAGAACGGTAGCAATGCTCCTTGGGGAACATCCTTTTTACAAGATGAAAGCTTAGATGAGTAGGGTCTTTGCCTGAAGTTACCATTCTCTTAATTCTATTTAATAACATTAATCTTTTGTCTCCTTGATCATGGGATTTATCTCCATTCTACTTTCTGGTGACCTGTTAACCCTTGAACCCTATATTTTGTATTTCTCCTGTCTTAACTTGCCACATTTAATCAAAAACTGCTGTCATAAGGGTAAACCATAAGACAGAGTCTATGCTAGCCTGAGATTTCCTTTGCCAATGCAATTAATATAAATTTCTTCACTTTAGCCTCAGGCAGACTTTTTAGACAAGGAAAAAAAAAGCAGCCACATCTTCACCAAAATATCACAAGACTAATCTCTAGACAACATACTAAAAATCTTCTCCTCTGAAACTTCATGAGCCAGGCTCCCGCAGTTCAAATCACCCTCAGCGCCACTGTCTTCCACATTTCTAATAATATGACCCATTAAGCCCTGCCTAAAGCATTCCACAGCTTCCTAAAAAAAAAAACTATGTTCAGGCCAATACCCCACTCCTGGTACCAACTCTGTCTTAGTTATGGTTTTATTGATGTAAAGAGACATCGTGACCAAGGCAACTTTTATAAAGGACAACTTTTAATTGTTGCTGACTTGTAGGTTCAGAGGCCTAATCCATTACCATCATGGTGGGAAGCATGGTAGCATCCAGGCAGATATGCTGCTGGAGAAGGAGCTGAGAGCTCTATATCCTGATCCTTGGGCAGCAGAAGGGGACTGGAGTACACTGGGAAGAGCTTGGGCTTAGGAGATCTCAAAGCCCACCCCACAGTGACACCCTTCCTCCAACAAAGGCCACACCTAATAGTGCCACTCAACACAGGCCAAGCATTCAGAAACATGAGTCTATGGGAGCCATACCTATTCAAAACACCACAATTACCAAAACAAAACAAAAACGAATTTAAACAGATTTATTTTGTTTAGCAGTTCAGAGGGATCAATCCCTTGTGGAAGGGAAGATATTTCAAAGCAGAAATTGCATCATTGTGACTAGCTGGCTTTCTTCTTTTTCCTTTTTAAAAAAAGCTTCCCAACTTATGAAATGATCTTTTCTTCTCAATTATTCCTGTCTAGAAACACCCTCACAGACACATCCTGAAATGTGCCTTTCCAATCTCCCAGGTGGTTCTAAGTCTAGTCAGGTTGACAGTGGAGATTAAATTATTACAAGCATGAATCTATTCTGCAGCTACATACCATTCCAGGGAGGACCCTTTGCACTCATGTTCTCCTGGAATCTAGTATTCATGCTGACTTCCATGCTTCTTACAGTGTTGTACAGTTGGCTACGTGTTTACAGGTTTATTCTCAGGTTGTTCGCCCATTGAATGGGATCTGTGTCTTACTTACCTCTGAACCACAGGACACAGCTAGCTCTAGTGATTATTTTCTGAAATGAGGTAAATGTGAACATGTAAAAGCATGGACTGTGGTTTCTGTGGAGCCTCCCAGTAACTCATAGTCTTAAACAGAAAAAAAATTAAAACTCTTGGAATAGTTTTTGATTTACTTGAAATGAGATAGGATGTTACCTAGTAAATTTGTTTAGTGAAACCATGTCTTAAGAACAACTATGGCTACAAGAACCATCAGGTCTTACCTAGCTAGCTTTGAGACAGAGAAATCTAAAAATCTTTGTAATGTACATCTATACTCAGGTATGACTTGTAGTTGTGATGTCATGCAGGCATCCAACAAACCTATAAGAATTATGACCTAGTTGTATATGCACTAGACTGCTCACATACACAGATCCATATGCCCCAAATATGATGGCATTTGGGAGTGGGTCTTTGGGAGGTGATTAGGGTTAGATGAGATCAATAGGATAAGTTCCTTATGATAAGATGAATTGCCTTAGATACAGAGGAGATCAGAGTTCCCTCACTCTGTGTGCTTATACAGTCCAGGAGCCAAGCCCAGGGAATGCCGCTGCCCATGTTGCCATCAAGTCCTATAATCACGCCAGTCCCCTCAGAGACACGCCCACAGGCAAGACTGACCTGGGAAATCCCCCCCCCAGACTCTGCTCTAGATTATGTCAACTTGATAACTTAAACTATGACACGTGTCCCCTCCAGAATCCCTTAGTGTTGGCACCCTGACTCTTGACTTCCTACCTCCGAAGCTATGAGAAATGAATGTGTGCTTTCTAATCCACGGGGGCTGTGCATTTTGGTTACAGCAGCCTGTGCTGACTGAGACAGTATATGAAGTTTTTGAATGCTGGTGACTAGAATTCAGATGGTAATAGAGTTGGCCAAGTGAAGTACTATACATGGAAAAATGAAAAGTCTTCAGAGAATGTGAAATTCATTCTCTTCTAAACAGTGTTTGGGGGCAGAAAAAAATTCTGCATAGCATCTCCTATTGTGGACCTTCTTCTCGTTGTTTATGCCCGTTCTGAGCATGTTTTGTCCCCCAGTTTTTGATTATTTTACCGTGAGTTCTGTGCTTGGCCACAAGTAAAGCTGCCTAGACTCTGTTAGAAGAGAATAGAAAAGTCATTCTTTCCTGTCTAGCATTTGCATGAAAATAAAAAAGTAAAATATAAAACATAAACACCCCAAATACTATGCAGTATGTTATGCTCTTTAAATGTATTGTTGACACGATACTTTTGGAAATGCCCGCCATTGTCAATCCTTCTTCCCGTGGGCTTACTGGCATGTATTATTTATGTCTGTGGGTTGTTGCTGTTCATTTAAGCACTAATACAAGTTCTTTAAATCACAGGTGATTCCAAGCATTTATTTCTTTGCTTGTTTGTTTCTAGAATGTGGTTGGAAGGACACAGATGTAGCCTTGAGAGCTGTTGAATAATTGAAGACAGGACTGAAGATAGGACAGGGAGTTTAATTCCTGTCAAGTGAATGATGCAGTGCTCTTTGCAAGTATTGATGGTGAAGTATCACTGCTGTGGTAACTCTGAGCTCAGCTCCTGCAGTCGTTTTGGTAAAGCAGACTCTCTTTCTGGTGTGAAGAAGGAGAACACATCTGAAAAACTGGAAAATACAGTGAATAAGACATTTGTTAAATAAAAGCAATGAAAACTCAAAAAAAAACCAGCATACATAGGAAAAACAGATAATAGCGCAAGAAAGACATTCAGCAAATAGGACCAAGTGATGGAATAACACTTGGCTTGAATCAGGCATCAGCACGCAGTTCTCCATCCAGTGACTGTTTTGTCTCCTGAGGTTTATTTATTTATTTATTTATTTTAATGAGACCCGCTCCAAAGTTCACAAACACATTTCATTGGCATGTTCTCTGAGGTAGGGTAGAGTCAAAAATGCTATGATAAGCATATACATACTTTAGAGACCGGGGTTTGTGTTCAAGACAAAGTAGACCTTTCTGTAGCACAACCCCTCCTCCATTTCCCAGGTGAAGAAGAAATGGGCCAAGCAGAGGGTTTTAATGGGGAGAGAGTGGGGCACAGGAATGACTGGCCACTACACATTCTTCCCTAGGGACACAGGAGGTAGCTATTACACAAGGAGCAAAAAAAAAAAATCTTTATTGATATGATTTCTCTCTCTTCCTCTGCAGAACAATCTCATCTCTCTCCTTTACCCTTGAAAATGCCATTAAGGGATTCGACTTTCCTCTGAGGAGTCCATGTACAGCCCTATTAATCTTCAGGGCAACGTCTACATGAAAATGATCCGAGCCTGGCCGATGACTGCATTGGTCTGCTTGCAAGAGATTCACAGAGGTCCACACAAGTCATCCCACTTAAGGGATCTTCCTTCCGTCTTCACCCACACCTCCTCTGCCCACAGCTCTCCGCCTCCCTGGGGTTCATTGTAGCCATCTTTCTGAGACAAGGGTCAGTTCAGAGGGCAGTTGTCGCCTCCTCTCTCTCCAGGAAACAAGCTCTCCTCATAAGGATTCTTTTTCCCAGCAAGCAAAGATGACCTGGAAATTTGACAGTACCAGAGTCACAGAACACTCTTTCTCAAGAGAGAAATATTACCTTATAGAAACCAGCTTTTATCCTGCTGTGACACTGTACTGTGTTCTGCGGATTGTCTCTGATTAGAGCCAGGTGGACTGGGGGAAGCTCTGAGGGCTGTCTTCTGCACACCTCAAAGGCAGCTGGAATCGTATGTGACCCTGAAAAAAAGCTGCAGCGAGACTTAGGGGGAGGTGGGGGAAAGACAACGATGTCGATACAAGCCAGCGCATTCCGTGCTCCGAGTGGACGAGAACGTTCTTAAACACACCAGGAGAAAAATCCCGAAGGTTTCAAAACTCCTGGTGATGGTGAAGTTCTTGGCTAACTTCCTAGAGCATTATCGGGCATTATAAATGTCCTTTGAATTCACGCAGTTCCTAAGAACAAAGGAATTGTTTTGAGGATTTTAGTGTTTACTCTTCAGGAGGTCTGAAGGCTCTATTTGTAATTTCTTAATAAAATCAAATCTTTGTCATGTTAAAAAGGACAGAAAAAACGGTAAAGTGTTTTTAAAACATCAACAGGCATGTAATCAGTTAGTCAGATAATATTCACTGAGTACTGGGATGTATCAAGCAATGCTGTGGGGACAGGGCCACGGTGGTGACCCAGATGAGCTTTGTCCCTGCCTTCCTAATATACCCCAGTGGGCAGAGTAGGCTTACAGTAAACCATGTCTAAAGAAAACTCAAGTGACCACAGTGTCCCTCTTCAGAGATCATTAAGAACATTGTACAGGATTTAGACATGCACTGAACTGTAAAGACAAGGAGACCTTGAAAATGCTCAAGGCACAGCTCAGGGACTTACCTGCCAAAAGCCCTGAGTTTCATCTCCTACAACAGGGAAATTTGATATTTGGATTGATATCTAATGGATAAAGGTATTTTAAATATAAGGTGTGTACTCTTGACTAATGATTGATGTGTGGGGAGGGTAAGACCTGGCCCATTGTGAATGAGGTTCTACCTAGGCAGGTGGTCAAACTGAGAAAGCCAGGAGGAACAAACCAATAAACAACACTACTCCATGGCCTCCGCTTAAGTTCCTGCCTCCAGGTTCCTGCTTGACTTCCTACCCTGACTTCCCTCAGTGATATAAATGTTACTTTAGAGTGTTAAGGTGAAATAAACCCTTTCCTTTTCAAATTGCTTTTTGGTCATGTTGTTGATCACAGCAGCAGAAACTTCAACTGAGACACTAACATCCACCACTTTCATTTAGTTTTAAGTATATTTTATTTATTCTTGGACAACTTCATACATGGATACAAAGTATCTTCAACATATCTACGACTAATTCCCATCTCTCACTCCCCTTGGATACATGTCCAACATGTCCTCATCCTAACTCCACGCCCTCTCCTCTTTCTTTTTGCAGGTAACATAACTGCAGGAGTTCCTGGGTGCAAGGACTGTGTTGTGGACAGGAGTATTTCATAGCACTGCTCCACACATCCCAGGTCTCCTTTTCTGTGCTTTCTGAGCTGTAGAAGGAGTTGATACAGACATCTCCTTTAGGGCTGAGCTCTCAACAATCACGTATTCCCTGCACTTTGACCAGATAAGAGTCTCCACAGAGGAAGCCTCTCTGGTTACAGTTGAAAGCAGCACTAGAACGGGGCTGGATTAGAAACACACGGATGCGGCCATGCTTCATCTGAGTTGCTGTGTTCGGATAGGCACCTTTTAGGTTGTCATGTTGCAGACGTGAATCAATGAGCAAATGAACAACGACCACCCAGAACATTGTCAGGAGCATGCGTACAATTTACTTTACCCATGATACTCAGTTTCTCCTTTCTTAGGGCTGTGACTTTTCATCTTAGTAAGGACAGTACTAAGCGAATACACTTGGTTTGTAAATAATCTATAAACAATATTATTCTAAAAGATACTTGATTAACAAGGAGGAGGAGAAGGAAGGAAGGAAGGAAGGAAGGAAGGAAGGAAGGAAGGAAGGAAGGAAGAAGGGAAGAAGGGAGGGAGGGAGGAAGGAAGGAAGGAAGGAAGGAAGGAAGGAAGAAGGGAAGAAGGAAAGAAGGAAAGGAAAGGACTACTAACTTATAGGTATAAACATGCATATTTAGAAGGTGCTTTGATAACACATCCATTTATCAGAACAACAGGAATAGGTCCCCAGCACACATACTGCACCTTCCCAGGGCCTATAACTTCCTGAACAACAGATTTGTAACCAGGAGTGCATGCCAGACATGAATTCACTCCTATCTTACAGGCCTCAAATTCAATCAGAGAGTGGTTGATTGGGCCCACTTGACATTTATGTCACTATCGCACCAGTGAGCATGACTTGCCTGCCTGCCTGGTACTGTTACGTTCTGTTTTCACCACTGTGTAAACTCTTGATGACTCCTTCCCACCCCCAACCCCTTCATCCCCCAGAGGCCTGCATAGCATAGCATCTTCTAGCTGTGAGAGCTAACCAGCAGGAGGGAGGTTTTCAGATTAGCTCCAACTTGAGTTTTCTAAGTCCTGCCATCAAAGTGTGATGTGTCTTCAGCAAAAAGGTCTTACTATCCAGTGCTGATGGGCAGCTAAGAGCAGTGACAACAGCCTGTGCCTTGGGTGTCCCTGGGGCCTCTCTAACCAATAGCACAGAGGGACTTATCCCATGTTTGGTACTGAGCGTTTCATTAATAGCACAAGCCTTCAGCTGAAGTGTTGTCCATCATGCAGAATGGACTCTACATTCAGAGTCTTTTTTAAAAAATAGCTTATAGAAACAAGATGGTGACAACCAAGAAGAAGTCACATGGGATCATAGAGGTTCTTCCACAGAAGCCAGAAAGGTGATGAGCAGCCAGGTAAGCAGGCTGCCGTGGCAGAAGATGTAGAGGAATGAGACAGACCATACTGTAGGTCCTTCTTGTGATGGCAAATGGAAAAGTAAGGGCCGGATCCTCATCTTCTCCACCAGGGGAATAAATAACAGATCAATCTGCTCAGGACAAGAGTTGAGAATGTTCATGCCTCGTTCTAAAGCGGATACTAAAATGAGTCCTAAAGTACTTGTGATGAACAATGTTGTGAAATTTTTTTTAAAATCTGCATAAATGTATCTATTCTGAAGCTAACCCGGATTTCTATATGTGGCTTTCAAATTCACCACATGAGCCACCTGCCAAATCCTTATTTCAAAATATTCATACGGTGGCTGAGACCTTCTACAGGACTGAATATTAGGATGCTCTTGCCCTTTGGACTGTGAGCTGCAGACTGCTGGCTTTGGGGTCATAGTAGCCATTTTCCAGACCTTAGCTATTGCTCAAAAGCACTAAGACTTGAAGACAGGGAATGTGATCTGGGAGTCCCTCCTTGGAGGTGTTCCTAACGCACTGGGCCAGGGTATGTTGGAGACGATCCTCCTCTAGGCATAAAATGAACCATCAGGACACACTGAATTAAGCCAGCATCTTAGTCATAATACCAATGGTAACATTTCCTTTCTTATCTTTTTGGTGTTATTGTTCCAGACTTCTACTGAGCAAGGCAGCGCTGTGGCAGATGTGATGTCTCGGGACATCTATGCTTTGATAGTAAATTCATGGGGCCACAGCTCTGAGCACTGGATATGCAGAAAGCTTTCTTTCTTTATCTTTTTAAATTTGTTTTTGCATGTATGTGTCTGTGGTGAGCATGCATGTGTGGGCACATGTTACGTGGGCGAGTGCTCATGCAAATGTGGATGGAGGTGAAAGCCCAAGGTCCAAGGTCTGGAGTTTTCCTCCACTGCTCTCACCGTAGCCGCTGAGGTGTGGTCTCAGTGGAACCCAGACTTCCCTGATTCAGCTAGTCTGGCAAGTCACAGGAGGGCTGTCATTTTCCCCGAGCATTTCCAGGGCTCCTGGAGATCTGAACTCCATCCCTCACATTTACACAGTAAGTTGGATAACCAATGGACCATCCGCCCATCCCCACATTGTTCTGCTTTTATTGAGAATAAGAAAAGAGTATGGTGGCTCCCACCTGTAATCCCGGCCCTGAGAAGATCACTGCACATGAATCAGCCTAGGATACAGAGGGAAACCCCATTTCAAAAAACCAAAATATTAAAGTAAAAAAGGGGGGGGTGCTAGCATGAATGAAGCAGAGCGAATGGTGTACACAGCACTCTGTGGCTCCTGCGAGAGTCTGTCACTAGGCTATGTCTGCAAACCCTCATTCCTAGAATCCTTAAGATCTGATGCTCTTTACACTGCACTCAGAGAAAGAAGTATCCCCCTTACTCCAGCTTTTTCCTCAAATCTTTAAAGATACAGTGCCGGGGGGGGGGAGACTTGAGGGCAGGAGTGATTTTTCTATGTGTATTCAAACTCACAGACACACACACACACACACACACACACACACACACATGTACACAACCCGCTCCACACACAACACACACACACATGTACACAACCCGCTCCACACACAACACACACACACACACACACACACACACACACACACACATACAACATGTACACAACCCACACAGAGAGACGCACAGTCTTCTAATGGTATCTTTTTATGGTGCTCTACATTTCCAGGCAACAATAGCAGAGATTAAACAAGCCTGGGACCTGTTCAAGCAAGAGGTCCATGAAGACAAAGACAGCTCTGCCTGACAGCCATATTTGATCCCTAATGTCTTCATCTCCTTGTCTGCAGAATGGAAGATACCACTGACCTTCTAATGTAACAGGTATTAAGTGAGTTATCCATGCTGTTTCAGGAATATTGAGATCTCAGGTCCCTCTGGTTCTAAGGTCTGACCTTTTAGCAACTGTAATTACTGTTTCCAGCTACACTGCCTTCCTTCCTCCCCTCAATTTCAGGCCCTTACTGCCTGTCTGCCTTCCTGGATCTGCAGTGCGCACACAGGCTATGACATACGTAAAGAAACGTAAAGGCACTGGGTGGTGGTGGTGCACACATTTAATCTCGGCACCCAGAAGGCAGGCAAATCTTTGTGAGCTGAATTCTAGGACAGCCAAGGTTACACAGAGAAACCCTGTCTGAAAACAAAAGAAGAAGAGGAGGAGGAGAGGAAGAAGGAAAAGGAGGAAGAGGAAAAGGAAGAGGAAGAGGAGGGAAAGGAGGAAGAAGAGGAGGAGAAGGAGGAAGAGAGGGAGGAGTAAAAGCAGTAATCCAAGTTTCCTCCCTGCCCACCCATCTTTTGAAACAGAACTATTCTCTTCCTCCATGTCTGTCGGTCTGAATCTCTGCTGGCTAAAAAGTAAAGGAGCCATGCCCACCCAAAGGCAATTTTGATGAAGATATAATGAGCACTGGGCAGCTGAAGAGAGCTGGAGAGCAAGGCAGGCCTGCCATCCCATGCAGATGATCTTAGAACTTGGGAGGTGGAGTTCAGAGTCACCCTCTGCTAAAGAGAGTATGAGACCAACAAGATGCTAACTCTGAAGGAAGAGAAACAGAGACAGAGATGGAAGGATGGATGCACTTGCCCGTAATCCCAATAGTAGGAAGGTGGAGGGAAGAGGATTCAAAGTTCAAGGTCATTCCTTCTGCTAAATGATAAAAGAATGATAAAAGCCAGCTTGGAGTCCCCTGTTTCAAAAAAAAATATTACAGAACAACCCTGATCTGCTTCCCCCTTATTTTTAAAAATCTTAATTCTTTTATTTACTATGTTAAAGACCCATCTCTATCCTGTCCCAGGTTCAGAGCTTGTTTGGGGTTATTTGTTTGTTTTGCATCTTGTATATGTGTATAGAAGGAAGATAAGTGTGTGTCTCTGTGTGTGTGTGTGTGTGTGTGTGTGTGTACACATGTGTGTGTATGTATGTAAAGGCCAGAGGCCAATGTTAGATATATTTTTCAATAATGTTCCACTATTTAAAAGAAAAAAAAAAGGCTTTATAGTTTTTTTTTTAATTTTTGCAGGTATATATGTATAGACATGTGTGTGGACACGCATACATTACGGTACACATATGGAGGTCAGAGTACAACTTGCAGGAGTCAGCTCTTTCTTTCCACCATGTGGGTTTAAGGAACCGACCTCAGGTTGTTAACTCTAGGGTAAGAGCCTTTGGCTAGGCACTTTTCATTAATTTATTTATTTTTTATTTGTATGTGTACATATGTGTGCCTGCAGGAATTTATATGCCCCAGAAGAAGGTGTCACATACCCTGAAACTTGAGTTATAAGCTGTTGTGAGTAGCCACCTGGGTGCTGAGAACCAAACCTAGGTCCTCAGCAAGAGTAGTAAACACTGGGTTTTTTTGTTTGTTTGTTTCCTTTTGTTTTTATAGTTTTGTTTTTCGAAACAGGGTTTCTCTGTGTATCCCTGCTGTCCTGGAACTTGCTCTAGTGGACCAGGCTGGCCTTGAACTCAGAGATCTGCCTGCCTGTACCTGAGACGAAAAGTGTGAGCCACTACCACCACCATCTCAGCAGTAAACACTCTTAAGCATTGAGCCATCTCTCTAACTCCTTCATCTTATTTGGTGGAACGGATCTCTCATTGAACCTGTCAGCTAGACTGGCTGGCCACAAGCCCTCAGGATTCTCTTGTCTCCATTCCCACATATGCACCACCCCTCACATTTTGCATGGGTGTGAGGGATATGTGTTCAGGTCCTCATACGTATATGGCTCTCTTCCCAGTCCTAGTCTGCCTTCCTTCCTTCCTTCCTTCCTTCCTTCCTTCCTTCCTTCCTTCCTTCCTTCCTTCCTTCCATCTGTGCTATGGAGTTAAAACCAATAGGTAGGTCTCTCAGTAAGTCTCTAGATTCTCCCACTAAATGCTAGGAAATCTAAAATTGTTAGAACTCTTGTCTCAGTTACTTTTCTAATGCTGTGATAAAACACCAAGACCAAGGCCACATGTAAAAGAAAAGCATTTAATTTGGGGCTCACTGCAGGGAGCATGGCAGCATGCAGGCAGACAGGATGCTGGAGCAGTAAGCATGAGGACTGAGAGAAAGCTAACTGAGGATGGTGTAAGCATTTGAAATCTCAAAGCACAGGCCCAGTGACACACCTCCTCCAACAAGGCCACAACTCCTAATCCTTCCCAAATACTAACTGGGGAATAAGTTTTCCAATATATGAGACTATGGGGGTACTATTCTCATTCAAATCACCACAGATTCTAAAAGCAATAAAATAAAATAGAATAAAATCGGGTTATATCTTCAAGAATAAGGTTCTTGCCTTGAGTTTCTGCTCTGACTTCCCTCCGTCACGGAGTATGACTTCAGACATGTAAGCTGAAACAGCTCTTTCCTCCCCAAGTTGCTTTGGCCATAGTGTTTACCATAGCATAGAAACCTAACTAAGACAGATGTTAATGTTTTGCCCAGTATGTGGACAAGGAACAAGTCACTTAGGATGATAGGAAGGCCTGAGCTCTCAAAAAGACTGCAGGGGGCCTTCCCAAGAGCATGCCAACTCATCTTCTCATGAGTAGGAAGAAGAAAATGTTCTTTGTCAGGACAGTAAGATGACAGAGTTGAGATGCTGGAGGTATGCTGGAGCAGAGCCCAGCTGTATGTGACTACAAGTCTACAGTGGGTCTCTGGGGAGAACTCCATTTGAAATGAGACCACTGGACAGCTAGGTTCACTGTAGTCCCCTATATAAAATCTCAGACAGTGTTGTTCAGATGTTTTCCAGTAGTTCATTTGAAAAATAATTCAGATTTCATTGCCATAAGTCAACTGGACCAAAATAGACCTTCGCTGGGCCCACTCAGAGGCAGTTTTAAAGGAGCATTGTATCAGAAATGAAATTAATATAAATTTCCATCCTAGATCTTAGGTGCTGATTGCATTCTATTTTACAAATTAAAAACATCTTAAGCAATAAAGTGACTCCAGTTTTCCTAATATTGTACAGTAAATACTGAAGAATTCAAACCTAGGTAGCCTGCCTCTGGAGTTCACACTCTTTCTTGGTCTCACTGGAGTTGGAAAGCCTGCTCTTAGTTTCCTTCTAAAAGTCATTGTCCACATATTACCTGTTTGAAGAAATCAATAAAAATCTAGCTTAAACAAAGTCTAGCCCCTGGTGGGTGTGTTTGGGTGTAACTGGGTGGTAGAGGACTTGTTTTCCATGTACAAAGTCCAGGACATCAGAAAGAAAGAAAGGACATCAGACAGAAAAAAGAAGAGCACAGCAAGAAAAATGTTCTTATAGAGTAGAGCAAATAAATCAACAAGTGAATATATAATATGCTAGATAATGACAAATGCTATGAAGAAAAGTGAAGTATAGCAAGAAACTAAGATTGATAGGCAGATAGATACTGCAGCAGGAAGGGAAAAGTCCCTGTCAACATTGAAACTGGACAGATGGCTCAGTGGTTAAGAACACTTAATGTTCTTACAGAGGACCAAGGTCTAGTTCCTAGCACCCACACTGGGCCGTTAACAACTGCCTGTAACTCTAGTTCCAGGGAATCCGATGCCATCTTCTGCGCCCTCAGGTACCTGCATGCCCAGAACATACATAATCTCATAGGCACACATATACATAAAAGTAACTTCTTTCTCCTGTAGTAATTGTTGTCTCCAAGACTGACTGCCTTTGTCTGCTAAACTAGGCCTAGTCCTGGAAACTTCTAGTCTCAATACAATCTTATGGAGGCTTAGAATGTTTTCAGCCTCTGACACTTACTGCTGAATAAGTTCACCCTTTCTAGTTCTCTCTGAAATCTAGCTGGCTGGTTCTACTCAGCAGTTCTGGCTCAAATTCCTCTCTATGCTGACTAATTCAAATCTGTCTTCTCTCTCAGCTTCTCACTGAATTGCTTTGCTTTGCTTCAAACCAACTCGAGCAAACTGTTCTAATCTTCTGGCTCTTCCTCATTCTCTAGCTCATTCTGTCTTCACCTGTTTCTACCTTGTTCTCCTCCCTCTCCCTCTCCCTCTCCCTCTCCCTCTCCCTCTCCCTCTCCCTCTCCTTCTCCAACCTATCTCTCTATAACTGTCCCAGTAAAACTGCTTTTAGCCCCCCTCTCACCTGCCCCTCAAGTAGCTTCCTTTTCCATTCTCTTCTCATGAGAGCTAAGTATATCCTATTCTGTCAAATCTTTCTCTGATTCGTCACTTTGTCTGCCACTCAGACATCACTTTCAAACATGGGTGCTTCCTTCTACAAACTAACTTTACTTTCACTGTTTGAATTTAAAGGTCTATACTAAGGGTGTGTCTGTATTCCAGCCCAGAGTAATCATGTTGCTGGATTAAAATCTGTTTACACATAAATAAATTATTTATTTATTTATTTATTTATCCTTTTTAAAAAATTGAGTAGAATCCTTAGTAACACACCCTTTTAACAGTGTATCGCTTATAAACCAATTTTTGTAAGAGGCTCTACCTGAGCCAGCAAGGTGGCTCTGCAGGTAGGGTACTTTCTATCAAGACTGACAACCTGAATTCAATCCCTGGGATTTATACGGTTCAAGGAGAGAAACAACTGCTGAAAGTTATACAAGCCATGATGCAACATACATTCATACACTATGTGAAAAGGAAACAAATGTAAAAATAGAGAGACTGTGTCTTTTACATTTTAACCACAAACTTAAGCACTTCTGGTTTCATAATAAATATGGAGAATTAATAGATGAAATAAATACATAGCTATGCATCTGCAATATCTCTACTCTCCCAAACCAACAAAGACATCATCTGAAAAGACATATTAATTACCAGTGCTCCTCATAAACACTCAGCCAATTTTTAAGACAAAATATTAGTGAGTGGTACTCATTATATTTTTTAAATTATGACCTTAATATAACCAAGTAAAGTTTGTCATAGAAATATAAGGTAGTTTAAATACATAAAAGCAGCCTTATAAACACACTCACCATAGTACTACAATAAAACATAAAAAAATACAATAATCTGCACAGTGTAATAAAAAGCTTTTGAAATGTTTGGACATCAGTTGATTTCAAGACATCACAACTTGCTGACAATTCAGTAGACTAGAAGGAAGCTCCTTCAGTCTGGCCAGGTTCACCTGTGACCACCTGTAGCCCTTCTTCACAGTAAGGACTTGACTGATGCCCGGGACTAAGAGCACTGTGCAGGGCCTTGCTCACACTCACCACGGCTGCTCACACTCACCACGGCTGCTCACACTCATCACGGCTGCTCACACTCACCATGGCTGCTCACACTCATCACAGCTGCTCATACTCACCATGGCTGCTCACACTTACCACAGCTGCTCACACTCACCATGGCTGCTCACACTCATCACAGCTGCTCATACTCACCATGGCTGCTCACACTTATCATGGCTCCTCACACTCACCACTGCTGCTTCCCACCATGACACTGATCTAAGCCATCACAGTGAAGTAAGACAAATAAAAGTCAAAAATGTCATGAAAAACAAAATTTGTTATTTGCTGAAGAAATTCTCAGGGATCCAAAACATAACCTGTTGCAGCAAATTACTTAAACTGCTTTGGCTCCAAGCACGTCGCACCCACCCACCCACCCAAGAGCTCTCTGGATTCTCAAATAAATGAAAGACACACGTATGCTAGATTAATTTTGATATGCCTACCAATTCTTAATAATAACTACTAAATACAAAAATATATTTAGTCAAACCATTAGATACAACAAAATCAGTTCATATTTACATATACTGGCCACAATCAACTGTAAAACTACGTTTAAAAAGCCAATTCCCTTTAAAACTGAGCCCCAAAATATAGAGTTCTTCTGAATAAAATCATCAGAAGTTGTATAGACTTCTAAGAACTGCAGGACATTCACAAGAGATTATTTTAAAGTCATAAAAAATATAAAGAGATACACTAAATATTCGGGTAAAATTTCCTCAAATTAATTTATAGACTCAAAACAGTTCCACTCTATATCCCAGTGGATATTATAGAACTTGGCAAGTTGATCTTAAAGTACATAAAAGTAACTTCAAGGGGCAGGAGACACACTTCAGCAGTTAAGAGCATTTGATGAGCATCTGGGATGGTTTGTTGTATATGCTTGGCCCAGGGAGTAGCACTGTTGGGAGGTGTGGCCTGGTTGAAGTGGGTGTGGCCTTATGAGTGTGGGCTTTAAGACTGTTGTCCTAGCTGCCTGGGAGCCAGTATTCTGCTAACAGCCTTCAGATGAAGATATAGAACTCTCAGTTCCTCCTGCAGCATGCCTGCCTGGATGCTGCCATGTTCCTGCCTTGATGATAATGGACTAAACATTTGAACCTGCAAGTCAGCCCCAATTAAATGTTGTCCTTAAAAGAGTTGCCTTGGTCATGGTGTCTACTCACAGCAGTAAACCGTAAGACAACATCCAAGTTTATTCCTCACACTCATATCAGGCAGTTCCCAATCACCTGAATTCCAGTCCCTGGTATTCTGACACCTTCTTCTTATCTCCTCTGGTACTTGTTCACATGTGGTGCCAATACAAACACATACACATACATTTTTAAAAATTCAAGTGAAATAATTAAAATAATAATAATAATAATAATAATAATAATAATAATAATAATACAACCTTTAGCCTGATATGGTGACACACACCTTTGATCCCTGTAACTTCCTTCCTCAAAAGGCAAAGGCAGGTGGATTTCTGTGAATTTGAGGCCGGCCTGATCTACATAGTGAGTTCCAGGACAGCCATGAATGTCTATGTAGAGAGACCTTGTCTCAAAACAAACAAAATACACTCTTTAAAGAAAAAAATTAGTAGCTGTCACTCCCAATGTCTACTCATAAAATTACAAAACTTAATTAAGAAAGGTAGATATATATATATACAACAATAGAATCAGTAATACACTCACATATATATGGTTAACTGGTGTTTCAAAACACAGGGAAATTCAACAGGTAGAGCAAGGTTTTTCTCAATGAAGGTTGCTCGAAATGTTGGGTGTTTCTAAGGAAAGAGATATTTATCTTACATTGCACAATAAAACTAATCCGAATGTAAAGGCTTGAAAAGCCTAAAACTCTTTACACAAAACTGAGGAGAAAATAATCTTTGCAAACATAAAATAGATAAATATTTCTTTATGAGCTACAAAAATAATACAATCTATAAAACAGAACTTTTTACTGGACTTTATCAAAATGTTAAGGTTTTGTTTGTCAAAATGCCATTAAATAAAACAAATGAAGATAATTTATACAGCAAATTATTTGTATCCAGGACTTTTAAAAAATGTTTACAAATTATTAAAACAACAAAAAAAGGTTAATGGATAAAAGATTTGAACAAATAATTCACAGAGTAGGATTTAAGAATAGTTAATAAACATACAATTCATTGTAGAGAAATGCAAATAAGTACACAATGAGATAGTCATTAAAATAATGGCTAACATTAAGACAGACAATATTGTGCATTCACGAGGACACAGGGCAACTGGAAGCTTCTCAAAAGTCAAGAAAATATCACTATATGGCCAGACATTGCACCATTAAACACTTACCCAAAATTAATGAAAACATACTCCCACATAAAGACTTCTACATGGCTGCCCAGGACATCCTTATTCACAAAAATACCAAACTGGAAGCAAAGCAAACATCCACTAAGTAAGGAGTGGATAAGCAGAAGGTGAGAGAGCCACACAGCAGAATCCTACTTAGCAATAATAAAATGATCTAACCTCAAAACCACTATGCTACACCAGGAAAGAAAGATTCCAAAAAACATTTATAATAGATGACTACATTGATAGAAAATTCCAGAAAAGGTGAAATGTATTGAAGTAGCACAAACCAAATCAGTGGTCACATAAGCCCTTTGGTAGGGGAGGGATTATCTGCCATCAAACATGAAGTAGCATTCTAGGTTGCTGGGAATATTCTGTATTGTTAAAACTCATTGAACTGAGAGTTCAAGAGAGGTGCCATGTATTGGGTGTAAGTTGTTTCCCAACAAAATTGAAGGAAAAAAATGTTCTTTTTCAACTCTATTCGTTCTTTTTAAAATTCTATTTGTTTGCTTGCCTATTTTTGTATGTGTATGGGTGGTTTGCAGACAAAGCACCCATATCTGTGCACCAGTTTCATTCCTAGTGCCATGGAGGCCAGAAGAGGGTGTCAAAATCTCTAGGAACTTACAGGTGATTATGAGTTGCCATGTGGATGCTGAGGATTGAACCTGGGTCCCCTGGATGAGCAGCCAGTGCTTTTAACCACTGAGCCAACACTTGAAGTGGAAATTTCTAGTTTCTTTGGACACTCAATTGTATCAGGTGATGTTTTTCTGGAAGCAAACACATGCGAGGATGCTTTGCTAAGGGAGACACTTAAAGGATGTATTTAGAAAGAATATGGATATAACCAACGGACAGTGAACGATGCTCTTGCATGGGTTTGCCTTGCAATGTTTTGCTAGCTTTTTGCTGATCTTTTCTTGTTGTGATTTCATAGAGAGAAAAACACCAAAGAACTTCTCTTGATATTCTGGCTGCTTCTTGCTGTTTCCTCAGACTTCTGCCTATTCGGAGGAGCCTAGAGGTTTCTTCTGGACTGAGCTGCTGCTACTGATTCATGTTTAGAATCTCCCCAAAGAATTACTTCTAAACAGGTCCATATCCCCCTTGTCCAATTAACCATCTTTACCTTCGGTCAGTGGGCTAGAAGGGAGGTTAAAGCATTTAAGACCCCTTATTAAAGTAGGTTTTGAAAAACCTAAGCCTACAAACACATTTTTTTTTTGAGACAAGATTCCACAAAAACCAGGCTACATGAACTCACTTATGCCTTCAAGGAAGACCTTGAACCTATGATTCTTCTGCCTCTACCTCCCAAGCACTGGATCATATATAGACTATGCACCACATGCCATGCTGTCTTGACACTGTAACTATCTTTTGTTGCTGATATATTTTTTAAAAATGCTTTCTTTTCTTTTCTTTTTCTTTTCTTTTTTTAATTTTTGGAGACAGGTTCTCATGTATTCCAGGCTGGCCATTAACTCACTGTGTAGCTAAAGATGTCTACAGAGTGTTGGGAATACAGGAATGCACTACCACTTTTTGTTTGGATGGTGCTAGTGATTGGAGGATTCCGTGAATGCTATGCTAGCACCCTTACCAATCTTAGCCCTTCACTTTTAACTTTCAAAATTGTATTAGCCACATTTTTTGAGGTGTGTATGGAGGTGGGGGTGTCTTGAGGCAAGATTTCTCTGATAACAGCCCTGACTGTCCTGGAACTCCCTTTGTAGACCAGCCTGGCCTCAAACTCACATCCACCTGCCTCTGCCTCTGCCTCTGCCTCT
>LR749870.1:216502-338278 GCA_902729485.2 Mus minutoides | reverse complement strand
GGCATCTTCCACTACGCTGCTTCAAATGTATTTTCTTTGAAAGATTATTTATTTTAATTCCATCTGTATGAATGTTTTGCCTATATAGATGTATATGTACCCTGTACATACTTGGTGCCTTCTAATGCCAGAAGAGAGTGTAGGGCTCCTGGAAACTGGTGTTACAGATGTTGTGAACCACCACGTGGGTGCTGGGAACCCAATCCCAGTCCTCAGCAAGAGCAGCAATTGCTTTTTACTGGTAAGCCATTTTTCCTGCCAAGAAATGCTTTATATATATATATATATATATATATATATATATATATATATATATATATATATATATAATATATTTGCCTTTCTTTTTTTTTTCCTTGCTCCGGTCAACCCCGCTTGCTCCGATTGGTCTCTCCAGTACAAAGATTCGTTTCTTATTATTCTTCATAAGTATGCTGTAGCTGACTTCAGACGCACCAGAGGAGGGTGTCAGATCTCATCACGGGTGGTTGTAAGCCACCATGTGGTTGCTGGGATTTGAACTCATCACTTTCGGAAGAGCAGGCGGGTGCTCTTACCGGATGAGCCATCTCACCAGCCCCTATATTTGCCTTTCTTTTGCTTTCAAAAAGAAAAGAAAGAGAGAGAGAAAGAAAGAAAGAAAGAAAGAAAGAAAGAAAGAAAGAAAGAAAGAAAGAAAGAAAGAGAAAAACCGAAAGAAAGAAAGAAAGAAAGAAAGAAAGAAAGAAAGAAAGAAAGAAAGAAAGAAAGAAAGAAGAGAAACTCTGAAATAGATGAGGCTGCTATTATTGCTTTAGGCTTTATGGGATTCTCCTAAAAATGCAAACTCAGAATGAAGTTAAAATGAAGTGAGTTTTCAAACTTCCATCTCTTATTTATTTATTTATTTATTTATTTATTTATTTATTTATTAATTATATGTAAGTACACTGGAGCTGTCTTCAGACACACCAGAAGAGGGCATCAGACCTCACTATGGATGGTTGTGAGCCACCATGTGGTTGCTGGGATTTGAACTCAGGACCTTTGGAAGAGCTGTCTGCGCTCTTAACCGCTGAGCCATCTCAGCAGCCCCCAAACTTCCATCTCTTGTCCCAGAAGCCTGTGTCGGTGGGAGGGGGAAGGGGACACACACAGACTATGGATGACACTGTGCTAGGACAGGAGCCTTCTTCTCATCCCTTCTGTACTGTGTCCTTGGGAGTCAATGAGATCCTGACCTCAGACCCTCATGCCCTGACCCATTCCTAAAAATTCAAGGTTCTGGACCCACAGGGCTGGGGGCAAGGACGCTCTGTGGGAGTTTCAGCCTTCTGACTTTTCTCATTCTTTTTCTATCAAAACTGCCCATGGAAAGTTAAAATGAGTAAACCGTTTATAGCCTGGAGGATTGCTGTAGAGCCCTGCAATTAACAGGCTACAAATACAGTTTCCGGATAAACTGAGTGGGTTTTATCCTAACCACTGCTTTTTTAGTAATTAAACAATGATATCATCCCCCATGTTTGAGGTTCCTGGTTCTGAGCATTAAGCCCACTCTTAAGGAAAAAGTTCCAAAAATCATGGATGAGCTTGTAAAACTGAAACAAAGCCCAGAATTAACTGACTGGCACAAGAAAACTCAGTGTCTTTATGCAAAATAGTACTTGGCTGCAAAACAGCAGCAAGGCTGGGCATGGTGGTGCACGCCTTTAATCCCAGCACCTGGGAGGCAGAGGCAGGAGGATTTCTGAGTTTGAGGCCAGCCTGGTCTACAAAGTGACTTCCAGGATAGCACATCAGACGCCACTTATCAGTTAGAAAATGCAAGCCTGGAGCCGAAAAGATAGCTCAGCTGTTATTAACACCATCTGTTCTTGCAGAGGACCCGAGTTCAATTCCCAGCACCTAGATGACAGTTCACAAGTATTTGTAACTCCAGTGCTAGGGGACCTGATGCCCTCTTCTGGCCTCTGTGGGATTCTGCATGTATGTGGTACACAGACATACATGCAGACAGAACACATTCATATAATAATAATAATAATAATAATAATAATAATAATAATAATCTGCAAATTTAATCCTGGATATTGTTTTGCATGCTAAGAATAGTCATATTTAGTGAAACTAAAAAAACAAGGATGTCTTTATTTTTTTTTAAAAAAGGTGTATGTGTGTTTATGTGTACGTACACACACACACATACACACACACACACACACACACACACACACACACACACACACGTGCAGATGCCCCCATAGGGGCATCAAACTCCCTGCTAAAGTTACAGACTCTTCAGTGTAGGATCGGAGAACAAGACTTGGTCCTCTGGAGGAAAAGTCATGCTCTTAACCATCAAGCCATCTCTCCAGTCCCAATATGTCTTCTTTAGGGAAGTGCATTTTTGGGTTTTGAGAAATCGTCTTGCTAGGCAGCTTAGGCTGGTCTGAGATTCTTGGTACTCTGGGGACACATGACCTGAAGTGGTAGAGACATCATCACTACATTCATGTTTATGACTATCCCTTGTGTGGAATTTTCTATGGAGTCAGTTTTCCAAAGATATGTAAATCTATAGTCCACATCGATGCATGTCCCACTACCTCAACCCTTTTGCCACGTCTGCAGGCCAGTTAGCTCAATCTCTTGACAGGAGTTAGTTGGTATGGAGAGGAAGGCTTGCCTGTTTTTCTGTAATTAACTAGTTTTTCAGTTTTTAGCAAGATAATCAGCACTGATACTTAACTTAAAAAAAGAATTTCTAAGTGGTTCAGAAGGAAAACACTGAGAAATAAATTCTGAACTATGACAGAACAATTTATTGATAAAACACCCATCTTAAATTATATCTAATTAATAAAAATACCATTGGCTGTAGACTAGTATAAAGGCTTTCACCTGTCTGTAGGCTGGTGAAATCTCTCTCAGAGACTGTCCTGTACCCAGGAGGAGAACGTTCTGAATGTAGCAGTTGGATGAACCTTCCAAGTGCTGTGTACATTGTAGACTCAGAGAGCGGGATGCCTGTGCAGCTCAGAGCAGCAAATGCTGCCTCTCTCTAGTCTCTTGTCTTTGTGTTCTGAGAGTTTCCAGAGCGAGGTCTACACTCACGTTTGTTCTCAGTCTAATTGAATAGTCTCAATGTGAGTAGACAGTTTAGAGGAAAAACGGGGGATAAAAATGGGCTCTGAGAGTTTATAATTTCTCAGGAGCCTGTAGACAGCCCTCCCTCCATCTGTCACCTCCTATAGTTCTAGCTACCCCTCATTCCCACAGTCCCTGTCACTAACCTACTTTCTGTTCCTAAAGCATTTGCCCTCAGCCACCTCAGGAACCTTGTCTATATTCTGACTTTGCCTAAAGAGTGCTGGTTTCCACGGCTCCCCTCCTAGTCATCTATCCCTGTTTATCCCTCATTTCTACTCCTCCTGCTAGCTCTGAAGGGTCACTTCCTCACAAGGAAACTTCTGTACTTTTTCTCTTCTGACACCGCTGAAGGTGGGGACACTGGCTTTCTAGTAAACGGAACTCTCAGTCCTAGTGCAGTGTCCCGCACGCCACAGATACTCAAGAAGTTTGAAATGAGCCAAGTACCCACTGGGTATTAAGGCTACTCACCATCATCATGATTTTTCCTCTTCTTCCTTCCTTCCTTCCTTCCTTCCTTCCTTCCTTCCTTCCTTCCTTCCTTCCTTCCTTCCTCCCTCCCTTCCTTCATTCCTTCATTTCTTTCTCTCTCTCTCTTTCTCTCTTTCTTTTTCTTGTCATTGTTTTGAGACAGGATTTCTCTGTGTATCCCTGGCTCACTCTATAGACCAGGTTGACCTCCAGCTCAGAGATCCACCTGCCTCTGTCTCCTGAGTGCTGGGATCAAAGGTGTGCACCACCACACCTGGCAATCATCTTAGATTAAAAAAAAAATCGGACTAAAAAGAATCCCAAGCAATCATCTGCTATCTTCCTCTATCCTTAGGCGAAGTGATGAGCATATCGTATAGAATGACTCTTGTGAGCAAGGTTGCCTGGGAGACTGATGATGAAGCCATCTTTATGGGCAAGTTTCAGGGCATTTGGGCAGGTTCATTATCAGTCACCTGTATCATACACTGTCTGTCTGGACAGGTTGGATTCGTATTGTCATTTTGTTTTACTTCATTTTATTTTATTTTGGTTTGGTTTGGTTTATTTTTAAACAAGAGCTCATGTATCAAACCTTCACAGTTGATAAGTAGTCAAGCATGACCGTAAACTTCCGACCTGCCTGCCCTCATATTCCCGGTGCTCTGCGAGTGTGCCCTAGCTGGCTTGTGTGGTGCCTGAGAGCCATTCCCATGCTTGTGCATGACGAGCAAGCACTCTGCCATCTGTGCATCTGTGCGCTGTCCCCGGCTTTTATTTTGTGAGATGGGCTCTTGTTATGTAGACGGAGGCTGCCTTCAAAACTCAGGGCAATCCTCGCACCTCTGCCTGCTGAGTGCTAGGATTTCAGGCATGCACCTTCGTGACCAGCTTTGGGTTCTTTTACACATGGTGAGGCAGTGTGTCCTAGGCACACTCTGGGTTCTGACAGGTTCGGGTTCGTGAAGCTGTGAAGCCACCAACTTTTAGAAAACAAGCTACTGCCTGATCCATTATTCTGAAGACCAGGCCTTTGCAGTATTGTGAGTTTTGTTTAACTGTTGGGCCACTGTGGAAGCAGAGCTGTGTAGTTGTTTTACTGGTTGGGAAAAGGAGAGGTCTATAAAGGAAGCAAACAGCCTTGGGATTGGTGTGCTATGCATGAGAAACCCACCCTAGGGACGGTGGCAGCTTTGTCATGGATGTGCTCATTTCAAATGGGTGTCACGAGAGGTCCGTATATGTCACTCTGGTTACTCTCTAACCTTGAGAGGCCTATTTTCTCCTCTTGCCAACTCTATGAAGCTTATCAAGAGAGGATTGTTGTTGCTGTCTAGTGCCCATAATTAATCCCGGAGACAGTGAGGATTTAGGACCACTGATTGTGGCTGACTTCAAATTAAAAAGTCACTGTGAGTATGTGAGGCAGACACCATATGCTATAAACAACTGCTTTGAATGATGTAAGATGTCAAGATAATTCACATATAAATGCAGTTTGTACTTGGGACAGAGTATCTTTACATATTTCTACATTCATACTCCTCAAAAACATTACACACACACACACACACACACACACACACACACACACACACACACACACACACAAACACACAGGTGAACACGATTCTTCCTTCAACTTGTTCCTAGAAAATGTGTATGGGTTTAGGCTTGAGTGTAGTGTGCATCTCACATTAGCAATCAGGAAAGTCATCTTTTCTTCTTTCGCCGTCAATGTGGCGCGGATAAACAAAGGCAGACACCAGTCTGATTGGTTCGTGTAATCCAATTGCCGAGTTGAGCTTCTTTTCTTGTGCCTGCCATGACTAATTTGTGGTTTTTACAAAGTGTTTCTGAATGTCAGACACATCAATTATCAGAGATGGGCAAAATGTACAGGAGAGTCCCGGGAAGGGGGTGGGGGCGGGAAAAGAAAATGTGTCTACAAGGACCTCAGGTTGTGAGTGCAGGCAAGTTTTCCTGTGTGCTTTGGGGAGGAATTCTCCTATTTAAGAAAATGGCTGGCTTACTTCCCAAAGAAAGAGCAAACTTGGTCCATTGCCAGCAGGAGCTGCAGGTTGTGTGGTCAGAGGCTCTGGTGCCTATTAACTGGGCCTTCCCTCGTCCTCAGAGAGGGGCATTGAGGTAGCATATTCGTGGACACTGGTGCTTTAAGGGAAGGCTGGGTGAGGTGTCTGCAGGTCCCTAACATGTTTATCATCTGTGGCTCCAGTTATTTTTTTTCCCCCTACTGACACTCTATTATATTTGCCTTTGTTGTCATGGCTGACGCCTGTTGTTTCTGCAGAAACAAGAATAGGTCTGAAGATTATGGTTGCATTATATGGGCCTAGCAGCCCAGCAGGACGTTGTATTTGGATCAATCCTATAAATTCCTGGCATCAGGCCCCTTTACTCCTAGTAATTAATCTTTTCCATACATTCTGTCATGTTTAGAGCCATTTTATTAAGTGTCTAGCTTCTAAATGTTCTTCCTTCCTTCCTTCCTTCCCTCCTTGTTTGTTTGTTTGTTTGGGGTGTACTGGGGTTCAAATCCAGTCTCTTGAGCACACGAGGCAAGCCCTCTGTCCTGAAGCTGTCTACTTCAGTCTGGGTTTCTGAATTTCCTGAATTACTCAGTGCTAGAAATGAAAAGAGAGAAACAGCCACACAGCAATCAGACATGTCGATCTTCTCTTTTTCAATAGCTACTTTCAGGCCCTCGGTCGACATGGGGGGTGGGCAGGGGGGGACGACGGGGGACGTGGTGGGTTCCCGTGTCTTCTCTTTCACAGGGTTTTCCTCAGGTGTGAGAAGCTTAAAGAAGAAAATTTGCTTCTATCGGGTCTCTCTCTCTCCTTTGTCAGAATGCCAGGGCTGGTGGGAGTCTGCTCTGAAGGAAGTTTGTTCCCTAGCCTCACACTTGGCCTTCCCTCTGTTGGGCTTGCAAGTACGTCGGCGTGTGGTGGTAATATGAACGGCTTTGTGCTTTAGCCCACTGACCTACTTGCAATAGGGGAGGTAAAATATTTTCATTACCCTCTCCCCTAGAATGTAGAGATCTTCAAAGGGAATGCAGGAGGGGGGTCAGCCTTTTAACCCTAATTTCCCTACCACTCCCTAAGCTTGGCCGTGCATCACAAATTTAGTCTTTAGTCTCCAAACATAGCGGCACCAGGATCGTTGTCGGGTTGGCTTTTTAAAACATCATTTCATATGGCAAACCCAGCCATTATTCCATGCTGCTTAAACTATATTTGTAGTCTTTGATCATGCATAAGTAGACTCAAGTTAGCCGCTGGTAGAACGATGATATTGTTCTCTGCTTTGCCTTTTAAGGGCTCTCTAAGAGCTGGCTTCCAGAAATTTCCATTACTACATTATGGCATGCCTTTGTCTTTCAGTTGGTTCAGGACAACCTATTTGCATGACAAGTGAAATAATTCTGTTAGAAAAATCTGTTATGTATATGGTTTGCCTAATCTATATTTATTGCATTTTAAAAATTACTGATTATTTCAAAAATTGAAAGACGCTGAATTGGCAAAGAATGTCTCGGGGAAGGAAAGGGCATAGTCACTGCTGATTATTGTTATTTCCGCCCAGGCTGGCTTCTCCTCTCCTTCCTCCCCTCTGTTTCGTTTCAGAAGTTGCTTTATATTGGCTTCCCCTTCCCACACCTCCACTCACAGCAGGAAGATACTGTACTGCCACAAGTGGGGGCTGAAAATGGGGAGAAATCGGTTCTGAATAGCGGCACCAAATAGATTGAAGTGCCTTTCTAAATATATTTCAAGATTGAGTAATTAAAGATTGCAAAGCCCTTGGAAATAAATAAAGCACCTTGTGAGTGCTTAGTCCCGAGAGTAAGGGAATAGTAACCAGGAGTGAGCGGAGAAATCTCTCTCCCTGGGGATTTCCACCATTTCAGACGTGGATCCTGAAAACAAGGCTTTCCACCTCTATTGACAGCTGAGCCTGGAAACAATAGTAACAATAACTAATAGTAATAAGCATAATTAAAATGTGTGTTTTAAACATATTTGTTGTATTTATTTATTTTTCATGTATGTCTTATTTATTTACTTTGTGTTTCTGGGTGTGTATGCATACATATGTGTCTCTGGGAATTCCACACACACTTATGATGTGTGTCACTGACAGGCAGCCTCCACCCTGTCCCCAAGTCCTCCCAGATCCACCGTCTCGCCCACCTCATCCCAACCTTATCTCCTCTTCCTTTTCCCTAGCAATTATTAGGTTTTGAAAATATCTGCATGATTAATCTTTGACAGTTCATACACTATGTTTGGTCACGTCATCCCGACTCCTCCCCTAAACTCTTCCCAGATCCTTGTTCACCTCTGTACCTCTGCCAGCTTTGTGTCCGCCTACTTATCGTTACTTAATAGCCCATTGACTTCTGTTTGTGCTGCCACACGTTTTTGGGTGTGGGGCCGTGCAGCAGAACAGTATTCTAATGCTGAGTCCCTTTAATGTGGTCATCCCAACCACAACATCACTTCTGTTCATCCTTCATAACTGTAATTTTGCTGCTGTTGTGAATTGTAATGTAAATATCTGATATGCAGGACATCTGATATGCAACCTCTATCAAAGAGTCATTTGATGACCTCCACCCAAAGGTGTCTCCACCACAGGTTGAGAAACGCCCCCCCCCCCAAGGTGTCTCCACCCACAGGTTGAGAACACACACACACACACACACACACACACACACACACACACACACAAAGGTGCCTCCACTTATAGGTTGAGAAATGCTTCCCTAGAGCAAGGTTAACCTTCCAGGAGCCACAACATCCTCTCTCACCTCTGAAAGCCAGCAAGTGTCGGTAGCTCCCCAGTTAGAGGTGGGGGCTATGTACTGCTCCCTACTCCGTGCTGGAATGTTGACGGACTGGCTTCATCTTGGGCATGTCTTGTGAACGTGGTCGCAGCTGCTGTGACTTCATGAATGGAACAGTCCTGCCGTGTTCATCAGACAAGCTGCTTTGCTCTGGTCCCCGACCCTCTCCACCGCTGGTTCTTACAACCTTTCCAGTTCCTCTTCTGAAATGGTCCCTGAGCACTGGGGTCAGAGGGTGTGATGCAGATGTCACATGCGTGACTGAGCATGCCACAGGCATGTAGTCTCTGCTCTGTGTCAGTTCTGCGTTTCTGTGGTGACCGCCTTCCTCCCATTACACAAACATTTCCCTGACGTTTGAGAACTGCGCCAATCTATGGGCCATGTCTTTCTTCTTCTTTTTCTCTTCTCCTTTCTTCCCTTCCTTCCTTCCTTCCTTCCTTCCTTCCTTCCTTCCTTTCCCTTCCCTTCTTTTCCCTTTCCTTCTTTTCCCTTCTCTTCCTTTCCCTTTCCTTTTCCTTTCTTTCTTTCTTTCTTTCTTTCTTTCTTTCTTTCTTTCTTTCCTTCCTTCTTTCTTTCTCTGGCTATCCTGGAACTCTTTTTGTAGACCAAGCTAGCCTCGAACTCACAGAGATCTTCCTGCCTCTGCCTCACCCCTCTTTCTCTCCCTTTCTTTTTTACAGCATCTCGCAATGCAGCCCTGGCTGGCCTCAAACTCATAGAATTTCTGTCTCTGTTTCCTGAAGGCTAGGATCAAAGATATTTGCCACAAAAGTGCCACAAAGTCTGGACATTTTTTAAATGTTCCTTGGTGACATAGATAGGGTATACTCATTCTTGTCTTTGCACACACACACACACACACACACACACACACACACACACACACACCGCCACCGTCTCCTGTGTTCTCCACCGAAGTAAAATCCAAGCTTCACCCTAATGTGTGAACTTCATAGAAACTTGAACACAGAATTCTCTCAAAACAAGCAAACAAACAAACAAACTCCCCAAAACCAAAAAACAAACAAACAAAAAAAAACTTCTAGTCCTTATTGGTCTTAGCAATGCCAAGCATGGCTACCCCACTAACCCAGTTACTGACCTAAGATCTACATTTAGGATTTGGCAGTTGGTATTTTTTATGGTTGTATACTTTTTGAAGAAACTTGACACTTTTTAACTTCATTGCTTCTAATTCTAACTGTAAGTAGGGCCTGTCACCCCTTTTTGGCTTTTTTTTTTTAAGATTTATTTATTATTATAAGTTCACTGTAGCTGTCTTCAGACACACCAGAAGAGGGCATCAGATCCCATTACAGATGGTTGTGAGCCACCATGTGGTTTCTGGGATTTGAACTCAGAACCTCTGGAAGAGCAGCTCAGAAGAGCTGAGCCATCTCTCCAGCCCCCCTTTTTGGCTTTTTTGAGACAGAGTTTCTCTGTGTAGCCTTGGCTGTCCTAGAATTCACTTTGTAGATAAGGATCATCTTGAACGCAGAGATCCTTCTGCCTCCTGAGTGCCAGGACTAAAGGGGTGTGCCACCACCATCCAGCAATTTTAACATTTTTTAAATTATATGTATCTATATATCTATATCTATATCTATATCTAGATCTAGATCTAGATCTAGATCTAGATATATGTATATCTATCTATCTATCTATCTATCTATCTATCATCTATCATCTATCTATCTATCTATCTATCTATCTATCTATCTATCTATATTGTTTTTTTTCGAGACAGGGTTTCTCTATGTAGCCCTGGCTGTCCTGGAACTCACTCTGTAGACCAGGCTGGCCTCGAACTCAGAAATCCATCTGCCTTTGCCTCCTGAGTGCTGGGATTAAAGGCGTGCGCCACCACGCCCAGCTCTAAATAATATTTTTTATTTATTGAGAATTTTATACATGTATACTATTTATTTTTATCCCATTATGGCCCCTTCATTGTGGTCTGATCTAATTCTCCCTAGAGCCCACAACACATCCTTCTCCTCTCTGTAATTCACTGAGTCCATCTACTGTTGCCTGTATGTGCATGAGTGTGGGGTATCCACTGGCTCATGAGCAATTTATCAGCATCCATTCAACCTATCTGCATGCATATAACCTATTTGCATCCACACAACCTATCAGCATCCATACAACCTATCTGCATTCAAACCAACCAACCCCCAACCCAAGAAAATAACCAAACAACCAAAAACCAAAATAAACCAAAACAAAAAACCCTAAACCCTTATTCTCCCTTCCTTAGCATCCATGAACTGCCAGTAGATCCTCAGCTGAGGATGGGATGCCATAAGTTCCTCTGTGTTCAATGCTAGATGTCTCACAGGCTTGCCCTTGTGCAGGTGGCCACATCCAGTGTGGGTTCACGGGAGCGATGACCCTGGCATGTCCAGAGCCTACTGTCCCTCAGCCCTCCCCCCATCCTCTAACTTTTCCATTTTTTTCCTCGCCTTCATTGCTCACCAATTCCTGAGCCTTGGAGCAGGAACCAACAAAGATGTCCCATCTAGGACTCTGCACGTATAGTCATTCGTTCTTGTCCAGTTCTGGATCTCTGCATTATCCACCACTTACGACAAAAAGAGGTTTCATGCTATGTGTGGTGGCAGATGCTCTTAATCCAAGCTCCTCTGAGGCAGAGGCAGGCTGGTCTTTGAGTTCGAGGCCAGCCTGGTCTGCAAAGTGAGTTCCAGGACAGCCAGGACTACACAAAGAAACCCTGTCTCGAAAAAAAAAATCAATCAATCAATCAAAAGAAATAATGTAGTAAGACCTTGCCTCAACAACAACAACAACAATAAACAAACAACAAAACCACACAAAAAGAGAAAAACCTCTCTGACCAAAGTTGGAAGCAGCATTGTCTGTAAGTATAACCATGAGTACTTAGAAGGCACTCTGACAACCTGACCTCTGAGCAGAACAATAGTCAAAAGTTCCCCCTTTAGGCTTGTAACCTTTCCAGCCTTAGGCTTTTTACTGGTTTACAGGAACAGGCACGAGTTCCCTCCTATGGAGCAGGCCTCAAATCCAGTCAGAGAGTGATTGGTTATTCCCATAACAGTCATGTCTCCATTGCTCCAGTGACTACATCTCTCCTGGCAGGTAAGTACTGAAGACTCCAGTAGTAAGCATGGGCATTCATGTCTTTTCTTGCCTCCTGCAACCTGCATAGAAACTTCTGGCACCAAGAAAGGCCAGCAAAGAGGAGGTTTCCCAGTCAGCTCCAGCTTGATTTCTCCATGTCCTGCAACCAAAGTATACAATGTCTTCAACAACTGGATTTTATCTCCTGTCTTATGGACAGTTAAAAGCAATGGTAATAGCCAGTCCATCCCGGATTCTTAATCCATTAGATGACTATCCTCGATAATTGCGTATTCTAGTATGTCCTATAAAATGTAGATGTTCATTTTTACATTTGTATATTTTTAAAAGTATATGTGTTTGTGCATATATATGCACATGAGCACAAATGGCTGCAGAAGCTGGAAGAAGGTATCAGATTCCCTGGAGCTGGAGACACAGGTGTGAACTGAGCCTAATGCGTGGCTGAGAACAGAAGTCGTGCTCTCTACAAGAACAGCAAGCACTCTTCATAGAGGAGCATCTCTCCACTCCATTTTCTCCTTTTATGTAACATTTTGCTTGCCAGGCCAGTGAATTTTTATTACCCTGTGAGCTGAAGTGTAATCAACCAAGCCATACTCACATTTGAAGTGATTGGGTCAAAGGAAAGTAACGGAAGTAGAAAGATAAAATTTAAATTTATGAAAATATACATCATTTAATATGGTTTCATGGAGAAGTGTAATTTCGGAAATCCTCAGCCGTAATAAACTGCCCCAAACAAATCTGAGATGAATGAGTGAATGCGCACAATCTGTAGCAGACATTTAAAATGATGGAATTTCATTAAAGTTAGAGTTCTCAAGGGCATTAACATTGCTATCGAATGTACAACAGGTCAATAATAAAATATCAAGATTACAGATGGAAGGAGTAACCTGGTGAGTGACTCCACCAAGGCCCAACACCTCTATTGGCTTGTTACCTTTCTGCTTCAGATATGCAAACCCACCATGAGCGTTAATTAGGCCAATTGGAAACATTTACCCCGGCCACTTTTTGTGGGTGGAAACCAGAGTGCTTCTATCTTTCCAATGCCTCCTTTTGCCCTAGGCAAAGACTCATCCCAGCGATGACCAGTTTCCAGGTGTCTTTGAAAACTGCTTCAGCTGGATCCCCGGCACTGAAGGCCCAATGGCAGAGTCTGGGAAGGGCCTCAAACAGACTGTGTAACTGTCGCACAACCAGTGTGTACACGTGTGTCACTAATTTAATTTTAATTTTGTCGCATGCGTTTGTATAAGATCCTGCAGCTGTCACATACTCATCATCTGTCACTGAACTATCACTAAGCCATGCTGGGCTAAGACAGGATTATAAACGAGGCACTGCCATGTGCTCTAAATCTTCTTATTTGCCTAGCTTGGAAGGTATGCCCTGTAAAATGTGATTGGCAGTGCGCTCTACGCCGGCTCTGACTTCTGAAGGCCTAGTCTATTGGCTCCCCGTGCTCCCTCCGTGGCTGGATGGGCCATCACCTGCTGATGCCTGCCCTTGCCTGACCTCCACCCCTCACCTCTTCTCTCTTCTCTCCTTGTTTGGCTACTGGCTCAGAGGCTGCCGTGCAGACCCTGTTGCTCTGGTGGCACGTGCAGTATACACGGCATATGGCTGGCTGCTCGTACACAGAAGAGGAGAACTGAAGCCAAACAGACCCAGCGCTGTTATTACAGCAGATGGGGGGAAGCGTGGCATTCAATATTTAGACAGATGCCACCTCCTTATTCCACCTGTCTGGAAGTTGGACATTATACAGAACGAGTGTCTGTCTAATGAGGAAGGAAACAATGGGCGCGTTTATGAAGCTCGGCAGAGCGGCGTGTTTGCTGAGCAGGCACAATATAATTGTTGACCATAACAATAAATGTGAACTGCTTGCTACTGGTCGGAACCGCTGATACAGGAGCACAATTACAGTAGGAGCGAGGGGTGGATGGTTTTGCCACCTGCTTTGGTCTTTAATTTGGGTGAATGAACACTAGACAGGACTCGGTGTAGGAGACACAAGCCTGGAAGAATTCAGTTTTTCTCAAATGCTAGCCCATGTTCTTTTCTTGTAAAAAAATTTTTTTTTAAAAGCTTAAAACAAGTGTCATTTTTTTCTCTGTTTTGCATATTTCTGGAAAAAAAGGCCCCCCTTTTTTTTTCCATCTCTGAATACATTCTAACCAGGCAGAAAAAACAAGACATTATCTTTGTAACTGCTACTATTTTGATGTGTTTGACTTCAAAGTAACTGTATCCTTCTCCTCTAAATTCAAAATAAGGATGGTGCTGGACATAGAGATTTAGATTTAGTTAAAAAGTTTTCAAAAAAAGTGACATTTTCCTTTGAGAGCATGACTTATTTCTCTGACTGATCGTGGGCCTTTTTTGTCTATTTGTAAGTTGTTTTATCCCCTTCTCACAGATAAGTTGCTTTCTTTTGTCCCATTACTTTTAGCATGTAAGGCTGCTTCGCCTTCTCTCAGTCCAGAGCAAGTCAAAATATTCCTGTCCAACTTGCAACTTGCCCATGAATTTCTTTCAAGACCAGAAGTTGGTGCAGTTTGTTAGCAGAACTGACTGTGTCTAGTGTTTGCTTATGGTAACTGCAGGTGCAAACCGGAAGGGTGCTTCATGGGAATCTAATAAAGGGAATTCTCCAAGCCAAAGGAGGAGAAGGCAGTGATCACATTTTCACACGCACAGCCCATTTCCCGGATTGAGAATTGGCCCCTGGGATACGACAAAACCCTGCTTTAAAATACGTCCTGCTGTCTTTTATCAGCATTATTGCTGATCAGAAAAACCCAGGAATTTTGCTTTTAGGAATGCTACCAGTGAACAGCCCCAGCTGTAAGATGTGTAAGAAGCATTTGCGTCTTGGAGGTTTCTGCTCTTGGCATTTTTATCCAGGTCTGGTTTCCTTGTGTGAGAGGCAAGCCTTCTTTTCCCTTCATTTTTCCTCAGTGACTACTCTTTCACATTTAAACTCCATCCGATGAGAGGCAGATGGGAGGGAAGGGAGGCCATTCTTAATTGAACAACCTAGGACTCGTGAGGTTAATTACAGATATTAACGCTGCTGTTTTTCAGCTTCTTGCCCTCAAGAAGCCTCTAGCTTCCAAATGACCTGGCTCTAACAAAGGGACTCTCTTTAGCCCATTAACTAATTGATAAAAATGTGCGTGTTTAGAATGAGTCTAATTAAATCACCGAGCCTTACAATTACTAGTCCATTTGGAAGCTGTTGGGAGATGGGTAACCTCAGCTGGCATTGTAGGGGAATAAAAGATAAAAAAATAAGAGGCAGCTTAACCAAGATCATTTTGAAAGCTGTTCATTTGAAGACAAAGTACACATTTGCCTGAAATGTCTACGTTTGCCACTTCAAATATGCTCCCTTTCTATGGTAGCACAATCCCCGAAACAGAAAATAATGGTGTTTTTCTTCTGTACGTACAGGCATGCTCCACTTTATCGAATAAAGTTACGGATATCTGGGGAATTTTGTCTGCATTAGCATTAAGCTAAGTTCCTCTGGAGCCAGGCGCACTGAAGTTTGTCCATTGAGCTTTTGTTGAAGGGCCTACAAATATCTTGAATAATAGACATTTACAAACTGAGAATGGGCTCTTTGGACGTCTTCTTTATATTGCATCTGTATGAGCTTGCGGCTGCATCCAAACTGACTGTGATTTGGGTGGAAGGCTGGATCCCAGCTGGGCTCTGGGTGGAGGGATGAAAGAGACCACAGCCTCCACATTGACAGGTCTAGCTGAGTGTGCAGAGACTCATCCTCCCAACCCCATGACTTTGTCTCCCATGGAGAACCCTGCCCCATCCTCTGGAAACAGGGTCTTTATGTAGCCCAGGTTACCCTCAAACTCAAGATCCTCCTGCCTTAGCCTTCCATGTGCTAGAATTACAGGCATGAACTAACAGAGATATTTGTTTACTTATAAGTGGACAAAACCACAAAGGTCACATGAAACTTGTCACCAATGGCTTAAAATGCATTTGTTGGTAAAAATGCTAAGATGTTTAATAAAGAGGAGATATAATTTCTAAAGATCTCTGTTATTGATGTATAGTACAGGCTGGCCTTGAACTTGTGACTACATTTTTTTTTCTACATTTATTAAAAAAAATAGTCTCTGGTCAAACCCCTACTTCATCCTGCTAGATCAGCAGACGTCAGACTCTCTTGAAGTAGACACAAAAGTGGAGAGGAAGGGAAGGGGTTGAGGTGCTTCTGACCCTCCCACCTCCGTCTCCTGAATGCTGAGATACCAGCCTCAAGACTGTAACCACATGGATAGATAGGAATGGGCATCTCCTCCCTTAATCAAGAGTCAGTGTGGTGACTATCAGTTATCAGAGCTGACTACTAGTTACCACGAGGAGTACTCATTTATCAGAGCTCTCTACTAGTTACCTCTGGGAGTATTCAGATAGTGACTAGGCAACAGCCACTATCAATGCTGTTGCGGTGTCGAAAACACAGCTATAAATATCAGTATATAATGATTTTCCCCTTGGCACATTTCCTGCTGGAGACATTAATATTGATAAACAATGGGCCCATCCACTCTGTATTGATAAAAACAACAACAACAAAAACCAAGTAAAAAGTGTTGAAAGTCTGGTCCACTTTCCCCATTGTTAACTCCCAGTCTCCAAGAAGAGGTCTTCTCTTTCTGATGACCCTGCCATTCAACTCATGCTAATGAGAGAGTGTCTCAGAACTTCCACAGACAGTTTGGTTTCAGGTGTATTCAGAGCAGTGGAGATTTAATTACTTGCTAATTGCTTGGTGTCCAAGGTAACATAATAGTACAGTTGCAAATGCTACAGCCATGCGGCATGGCTCAGCTTCCACCGTTAGACTCCGGGAGGACTCCGTTGGCATTTGACAAATGCATTGAGGATGGCGATTTTCTGTGTCTGTGCCTGAGGGGGAACATCAATCTTCAGTCTTCGGCATAGGGCAGAAGGCGTAGTAGATACTCAGTAAAACTGTATGGCCTAGGCCAATAGGGATGGAAAATAAGCCAAATGTAAGTGCAGTATACATTGAGCAGAGAAGGAAAACTCTAATGTAGGCAGTAAAAATAGCAGTGGAGGGAAAGGGGAGAAAATGAGCATGTCTCCAGTGTCCTCTCAAGACCGAGTACCATGAGTCTGCCTAAACCGGTTTATCTTCTTAGAAGGAAAATCTAGCAACTGAGACTATGAAGTTGGGATGAGAAGTCTCTGAGTCCAAATCATAACTCTTTTTTATAAGGTCTTATTAATTTCCTATTGTTATCATTCTTATTATCACTGTTGTTATTATTATGGAATTTTTTTAGACTAACCCCAGCCTCACCATGTAGCTGAGGCTGGCCTTAAATTCCTGATTGCTCGTATTTCGTGTATACACTTCTACACTAGGTTTGGTTGTTTTTGAAACAGGACCTCAGAAGTAGCCTAGGCTGGCCCCAAACTTGTGATTTTTCTATCTCACTGTTCTACTGCCTAAAAAACATTTTTTTTTAAAAGATTGATCTGTTTTATTTTATGTGTATGAGTATTTTGCTGCATGTATGTATATGCACCACATAGAGGCCTGTTGCCCATAGAGGACAGAGAGGACATTGGATCCCCTAGAACTGGAGCTTCCGATGGTTGTGAACAACCATGTGGCTGCTGGGAATTGAACCTGGGTCTTTTGCAAAAGCAGCCAGCATCTTAATTAATGACCTGTCTCTCCAGCCCGTGTTGTAATTAGCTCTCTGTTTTGACCACTTGATTTAATCTCATCTTAAAAACCCAAGTTTTCTCTTTTTCTAAAATGCAGCACATGGAAAAAGAGGTTAGCTTGAGAATAGTCAAAAGTGTGAAATGTAGAATATGTACATTGTTTTGCATATGATAACCAATGAAGCAGTTACCACTTGTAACTCCATAACAATATATGAAACAGCACTAGATAAAGATGCAGGGTCAGAGCCAGGAAGCAGTGACACATGCCTTAAGCCCAGCACTCGGAAGGCAGAGGCAGGCAGATTTCTGATTTTGAGGCCAGCCAGGTCTACAGAGCAAGTTCCAGGACAGCCAGGGCCACACAAGATACAGGGTCAGGACTAGCTCAGTGGCTCTGCTAAAGAGCTTGGCTAGCATGGCCAGGACTGTGGAGTTGATCCCATCCCTGAAAAATAAACATCATATAAAGTGCACGTAACGCTTTCTATTTGACATTTTACATAAAGGAGACTTAGCACCCAGAGGAGTTAGGCGTCTTGCCTAAGCTCACAGAGCTGGTTTGTAGCAAGCAGAGCAGCTTCAGTCCATTGCCCAAGCCTTTCATTACATCAGACTGAGTGAGGGGCATGTTGTCAGAGTAGCCGTGCCGAGCCGACACTGATTCTGTGGGGGTCAGCTAGCCCCTAAATCATGCTGGGCAGTTCTGAAGCCACACTGAGTGGTAAAGCCCAGTGCTCAGAACAACAACGAATCTCCGACTGTGTCACGGATGCTGGTGATGGGTGAGGCTTGGGGTCTCACCTTGACTTGGGGGAGGAGGCATATGGAGCAGCTCACGTGTAGTGGCTTTGTAGGTTCAAAGTGATAGTATTTGGGACCCAAATTTAAGCCAGTCTGCACGTATCTCTTTCACAGAAAGCAAACAAGCGATTGGCCCTACCTAGAACCTTTGGATGGCCATCACTGGTTCTGATCTGACAATGGACTTCTGGGGTAAGAGACTGGAGAGTAAATGCATTTGGGTTTTTTCAGGTATAAGTGCGGTTTCTGATTTTATTTGCATAGCTTCACAAACTGAAATTAACCGCTCTCATCTTTCCTTTCAGTGCTAACTCTGCAAGCAAGTCAGTCATTGCCATGGTGTGGCTGAGACTGTTTCCACTCCTAGGTCGGTTAGTTAGCTCTGTTCCCCTATCACACTATTGGTCACCAGTGAGAACTTGCCAGAAGGTGTGAACAACTCAGGTGGCATCATCCTGGGACGTCACCTCAAAGAAGTGTGACACACTGTGGATGGCTGCATGGCCCTCTCATTGTATTTGTGGCACCCTTGACCCTTATAAGTCATGTACCACAGGCTAACACTTATATCACCTATGGTTTTACTTGCTTCACAGTCATCGAAGTTGTGGGCAGAGACGACCAGCTATTCCCCAATGATTAGTTTCCTCTTCTTCCTGGGTGCCCAGCTAGTCTGCTTTACCTCGCCTCTCCTACATTATCTTGTGGCTGAGTCCCAACCAACTGTTGATACCATGGCTCTTAAGTAAGCCTCTGTGTGGGAATGACTCCAGGTGACATTGGAGTGCCTTCACGGTCTTCTCCCATGCTTTGTAACCGAGACTAAGACTGACTTCAAATATGATGGATTTGAGATGGGAGAGCTTCTGTCATCTTAAATCATTTAGAACCTAGAGTATCAAATGGCCACGCAGAACAGGCCATGCATGCATCTGGAGCACTCTAAGAAAAACACATAAAAATTATGGGACGATTTTGTGGTTTTGAGTTTTTGTTTTTTCTGTTTGTTTGTTTGATGTATTGCTTTGCTTTGCTTTGCTTTGCTTTGCTTTGCTTTGCTTTGCTTTGCTTTTTGAGGCATGGTTTCCCTATACAGTCCCGGCTGTTCAAGAACTCACTCTGTAGACTAGGCTGGCTTCAAACTAAAACGCAAAGATCCACCTGCCTCTGCCTCTCGAGTGCGAGGATTAGAAGCTAGCGCCACCACTATCATCCTGGCTAATATCACAGTTATTTGTTAAGAAACAAGTATTACATGAACTAATACATGCTGGCTTTTTACCATAGAATATAAGGCATGATCTAGTTCAAAAGGAACACCATGAAGCAATAAACAGACCAGGGAAACACTGAGACTTAGGACTCTCCTCCCTCCAACCTGCCCTACCCTGAAGTCACTTCCCTTTATACTCAGGTCTTTGGGCTCTGAAAGTATTGGACGGCAATTAAAATGATGTGTGTCCCAATCCCAAATCTGTTCATCTGTGAGGTGGGCTTTCCCTGTGGCACATCTCACTCTACAGAGCACATGACCACAGGACACTGCTCTGCCTGGTGCAGAGGGTAATGTAAGAAAGTCATTACCTATACTGTTTTTCTTGGCCTTGGGGTACTGGTTTTTGGTTTTTGAGACAGGACTTTGTTACATAGTCTAGGGCTGGCTACCTTGGTGTTAAGAACAATAATCATCCAGACTGTGGTACAATCCCCATCTCCACTGTGCTCAGGTCTCTAAGGAATTGTGGCCGTTGACATTACCTGTCAAGGAACAGATGCTTCTCAGGGCTGCTCATGAGCATGCTCAGTGCCGACATATCATCTGGACAGGGTTCTGTTTTATCTATAAGTGTTGACCCTGTGGGTTTCTGGTTCAAACTGTGTCCTGTTGCTGTGAAGAACAGAAAACTGAATCTTGTGGAAAAACACCTCAGAGACATTGACAGCTGTTATCACAGGTGATGTAGCCATGGTTTTAGGACTGCCACTCCTCTCCTCAGATGGGAGGACATCTTCAGCTCTCAGTTCCTTCTTGGACCCTGACATGCCACCAGGCATCTCAACTTCGAAGGTGTTAGGACCTCTCACCAGATTTTCTGAGTAAGGTTAGAGGCCTTCTGTGTTGTTAGAGGCAACTAGAGAGTGGTCCATGAAAGAAGAGCCAGAAGCTGGTGACAATGTGAAACTGAAGGTTTAGCAAATGCTGCATGCTAGAGTAAATTAATGCCACTTATAAGTGTGTTCTCCAGCACAGCAAAGCAGAGAACAGACTCTGAGAGCAAGAAGGGAAGCTTCAGGCATCCAGGAAGAGAACAACAAAGCCAAATATCTTGTATCTCACGTGTGGGCTAAAGGGTGCAAAAATACAGTACTCCATGATAGCAAAGACTTAACGGTCTCAATGGACATTTTGTATTTTGTTCACATCCAACAGATGGCCAAATGACAAGTAGAAAACTCACCGTTGACTTAAGTGGGCTCATAAAACCATGAAAAGTTATTTTAGAATATCCTTCCACTACAAAACTCAATGACTAGTTCAAACACCTCCCTACTGCCTTCAGTGGTCACTTCATGCTCTGGTAAGCTAGGGGACGTTTTGTCCCTATAGTGTAGGGCCTATGACTTCAATGTCTGTAGACTGAAGCCTATGACACTGTATAAGACTAAAAAAATCTTTTGAGTTTGGTTTTAAAGGACACTTAGTGAGACAGTCCGTGTCTGTACCTGGTTAAAGGGCTGTAAAATGATCCTATAGTAAGACTGGCTCAGTCAGCTGGCTCCACGTGGGGGAAGGACGAATATGGATGAACGATGGACAATGTCCGAATGGTAGATTGGAAACTTTCCTTTTGTTGTTGAGTGAAAGGGGAAGGTTGGATGAAACTGGGTGCATTTTCTTCTTCCTTCCAGATGAGTGGCCAAGACCTTGTAAGAAGCATGGTAAAGAAGCAGCTTTCCCAGGAGCATCAGGCAGGGTCCCTGGGTTTGTGCTTTTATGGACCGCCTACTCCTGAGCTTCCTCCACACCCTTTGTCTTTGCCTGCCTCCCAAGGCTTCTTTCTGTAGGGTTCTGGGCTTCTCTCACTACTGAAGTTGCTGAATGGGGACAGGGATAGGGAAGAGAAGCTGCTGAGTGGGTTATGATTTCATATCCCATTCAGGTATTCTCTTATACATTAAAGAGGGTTGTGGAAACATAGATTTTTGTTGTTGTTTGTTTCTTTCACTTGTAGCTAAATTTTCTGTGCACATCTGCTGTTGGAATTGAATGTAGGGCCTAGTGCATACTAGCCAAATAATTCTATCACCAAGCTTCACCCCAGATGCTGAAGTATAATTTTTAAAAGCTGATTAGAAGCTACTCTGTTGTTTTTTGTTGTTTTGCTTGTTTGTTGGTTGGTTGGTTGGTTGGTTGGTTGTTTTGGTGCTAGGGACTAGAACCCAGGACTCTGGGTTGCTGAGAGAATTTTCTTTCACACGGCTAAATCCCTAACCCCTGAGATTTACGCTTTTTTTTTTCTATTTAAAGATTTATTTTTGTTTTATGAGTGTTTGCCTGTATATTCACAAAGGTCAGAAGACCTTGGGTTTCAGGTCCAATAGAGTTAAAGTTACAGACAGTTGTGAGCCACCATGTAGGTGCTGGGAATCTAAGTTGAGCTCTCTGGAAGAGCAGCCAGTGTCCCTACCTGTTGATGCACCAGTCCCCCTCCCCCAATTTACTCTTTATAATTAAAGTGAATTTCAGATGTGTGGCACAGGCCTGTATTTTTGACATTCAGGAGAGTGAGACAGGGAGTGGGGGGGGGGGCGTTATGAATGAGTCTACTCATGGGCTGCATCACATGACTCTGTCAAAAGAAGGAGAGAGAAAGGGAGGGAGGAGGGGAGAGAGAGGGAGAGGAGGAGCAGGTGAAGGAAGGGAAGGGAGGAGAGAGGGAAGAAAGGAGGGAAGGAAGAAAGGAGAGTTGGGTTCTGCTGTGGGAGGAGGAGGAGGCAGGAGCATTTTACTTGCATCTCAGGAATCTCTCTGTACAGCTGCCTTTTAAAAGAGAAACAGAGCTGGGCGTGGTGGCACACTCCTTTAATCTCAGCACTCGGGAGGCAGAGGCAGGCGGATTTCTGAGTTTGAGGCCAGCCTGGTCTACAAAGTGAGTTCCAGGACAGCCAGGGCTATACAGAGAAACCCTGTCTCGGAAAAAAAAAATGAGAGAGAGAGAGAGAAACAGGTCTGATTGTTGGGAAGGAAGAAGGAAGTAGTTCCTGATGGACAGTCAGGCCAGTAATTATATTAAGGACCTTTCAGCTCTCTAACCTAAGCAGGTACACAGTGGGCCACGCAGTATGATGCCCTCTCCTGTGGGGAGGCTTGTCCTGAACTTACTTTACTCTTCCTCCTCCTTCTCCTCTTCTTCCTTCTTCTCCTCTTCCTCCTTTTCCTCCTCCTCTTCCCTTTCCTCTCCTTCTAGGCCAAGCCCTGTGCTAGGTACCCCTCTGTTTCATTAGCAATAACTCTCACATAAAGAAACTATAAAGTCTTCTTCTTTCTTTCTTTCTTTCTTTCTTTCTTTCTTCCTTCTTTCCTTCCTTCCTTTCTTCCTTCTCCTTCTTTCTTCCCTTCCTTCCTTCCTTTCTTCCTTCCTTCTCCTCCTTTCTTCTCTTCTCTTCCTTCCTTCTCCTTTCTTCCCTTCCTTCCTTCCTTTCTTCCTTCCTTTCTTCCTTTCTTCCTTCCTTCCTTTCTTCCTTCCTTCCTTCCTTCCTTCCTTCCTTCCTTCCTTCCTTCCTTCCTTTCTTCCTTCCTTCCTTCCTTCTTCTCCTTTCTTCCCTCCCTCCCTGCCTCCCTCCCTTCCTTCCTTCCTTCCTTCCTTCCTTCCTTCCTTCCTTCCTTCCTTCCTTCCTTTTACAGTAAGGACACTGAAGCTTAGAGAGTTTATCTTTCCCTTACCCCCACGCCATACACACTAGAGCTGAGGGCAGGACTTAAGGCCTTAAACTTCATTTTTATTTATTTATTCTCTTTTAAAATTTGTTTGTTTTGCTTTTTTGTTTTTTCAACAAAAGGTTTCTCTGTGTATGTAGCCCTGGCTGTCCTGGGACTCACTCTGTAGAGCAGACTGGCCTCACACTCACAGAGATCTGCCTGCCTCTGCCTCCTGAGCGCTTGACCTTGAACTTCTAGGTAAGCAGTCTACCACTGAAATAAATGCTAACCGCTGTGTGACTTTTTAAAGAACACACAGAAAGAAGGCATGTAAGGTAGGATTTGGAGCCAAGTCTGTCTGAGCTACTGTGAGATGTGTGGTCCCTTAGCAAGAGACTTCTACCTTGTCTGCCAGTAAAGGTGAGATAAAGGTTTCCCCTGGAGAGATTTTAATTCTGTCCCTGGCTTAGTGAAGTGGTACCTTCCTTGAAGAGTTACATGCTAGGAACCTCTCAGGAGGTGAAATTCCTCTGCCATTTTCACAGCTCCAAAGCTCCAGAGTATTGTATGTGAATTGTGTCAACTGGTGACTTCAACCTCTTCTTTGCACTTGGTACTTATAAAGTACTCTCCAGGGTCCTCTTGCTTGAGGATGTTCCTTCCTCAGGCACTGAAATCTAGTCAGGAGGCAAAACAGACACCCAAATTAAACAATTCGAGAAAGGAGGGGTATCAGGTAGCAGGGAGGCCCTGTTGGGGTTGTTGTCTGGGGGAGGAAGTATGTTCCCTGGAGGAGGCCTCGGGGACATTAATGGGAAAGCTTGGGAACAGGTCAGATCTAAGGACACAGGATGCTTCTAGGTTCTCCCAGGTAATTAAGAATCAGAGCCAGGGTACGATCAGGCCTGGGAAGGGAGCTCCCAAGTTCTAGATAGGGGTGAAGCTAAGAACACAAGAATACATGATGTGCAGAATCTCAGTTAGAAATTTCAGATTTAGAAAGAGACAGGAAGAGGATTAAGGAGTCAGAGGAGCAGGAGGAGAAGGAGGGAAGTCACATCGTAGAAAACGCAGGCAGGCTTGGTGTGGGAGAGAGCAAAGGTCTTTAGGACCATTAGTGCAGGGAGCCTGGCTGCTACCCAGCCAAGTGGGCTCATCATTAGATGAAGGCTGGCTCCTCAGGGGTCCTCGGGCCTTCACAGCCGCAGCTGGTGCCTTTAGTATTGTAGTAGACACAGTCTTGCTGAGGAAAGGGAACCGATCTAATGATTTTGTAGATTTCATGATGTAGGGTATTAATCAAAATGAAGGTGTTTACTTACAAACAAGGAGTTTCTACTTCATGGTTGATTATGCCGGACATGCTCATTTTGTGAGAATTTGGACTAAATCACCTAACACCAGGGGATCCAGTATGCCCAAGGGATAGAGACTCTGGATAGAGTCACCTTTTAAAGGTCCATCTTTCCCAATGGCCAGCAGCTGTCCAACCATGAAGCCCTTCTGGGAAGTTAATTATGAATTCTGAAAAGTACTAGTTGATAATCTCAGGGATAAAACCTGCACAATTAGATGTGGTAAATAATCAAAATCATAAAACATTTTTTAAAAATAAATATTAAATTGCTCTATTATTCCCTTGTTTTGTTTTGAGACAAGGTTTCACCATGCAGCCCAGGTTAGCCTAGCCTACTCGTTATGTAATGCCCAGGCTGGCCTCACACCAACAATCCTCCTGCCTCAGCCGCCAAGTATTAGGATGACAGATGGGCATGAACCAACTCATTCTTTGAGAAATTTTGTAAAATTATAATTCCCTTTGAAAATGGCTATCTGAAAAAATAAAACAGCTTCGAGCTGTGTTGTAGGGAAGCACTTTGTCAAAGACCAATAGAGAATGTTCTCTAAAATGTTTTCCCCATGTCCTCTGCTTCTATTTACTCCTTGGAGTGGTAGGGATGAAACTGAAATACATATGTGCACACGAGCCAGATGTGTCTCAGAAAGGTCCATCTATCGTTCAAAGCAACACACAGCGGCTTGAGCCTCCTGCCCTTCCATCTTCTTCTGACCCTGGTACACATCCTGCCTTAATTACCATCCCGACAAACAGACTTCATCCATGCTTGATCCTTTAACAAATATTTGCTAATATAATGAATAAGAGTCCCAAATTGAAATGGCCCAACCGTGGAAATAAATACAAAACAGCTGTCAGAGCCGCCGCTGTAAATTCCAAAGGCCCGTTAGTCTTCAGCGGGCATCCTGGGAGCTTGGGGAAGAGGTGCTCTGCCGCCTCTCCGTGAATCGTTGTATCTAGCAGAGAAGAACCAGAGCCAGGTTGTAGATTTAACTAATTAGAACCTGGTCACTGTTGGCAAAGGTCTGAAACACAACCCTGCTGTTTCAGCGCAGCCTCTGGGCCTGCACCCTGACAGTGCGCTTGGAAATCAGCCCCATGGATTTCAGTTGGACTTGCCTGACCAGTGGGGGTCACGCAGATGCTGCAAGACTGCCATTAGCAGGGACAGAATTCATTTCTTTGAATTTCTGCTTATGACGATAGCAACTTTTCCAAGCAACTTCATTAATTTCCTTATTTCTTTCTTCTTCTTTTAATTTTTTTTTTTTTTTTGGTTTTTCGGGACAGGGTTTCTCTGTGTAGCCCTGGCTGTCCTGGAACTCACTTTGTAGACCAGGCTGGCCTCGAACTCAGAAATCCGCCTGCCTCTGCCTCCTGAGTGCTGGGATTAAAGGCGTGCACCACCACGCCCGGCTAAAAATTTATTTATTATTATACATAAGTACACTGTAGCTGACTTCAGACACACCAGAGGAGGGCATCGGATCTCATTATGGGTGGTTGTGAGCCACTATGTGGTTGCTGGGATTTGAACTCAGGACCTTTGGAAGAGCAGTCAATGCTCTTACCCACTGAGCCATTTCGCCAGCTCTCCTTCTTCCTTCCTTCCTTCCTTCCTTCCTTCCTTCCTTCCTTCCTTCCCTTCTTTTTTTCCATCCGCCTGTCCATGTCTGGCTGTCTGGCTGTGAGGAGGGTGTAGAGCTGGTTAGACATACTTTGCACGTCTTTGGTAGGTGCCCCGCCACTTGAACTTCACCCTCAGCTTTCTTGCTTTTCACTTTTAAATTAGTATTACATTTTTAAAGATTTGTTTATTTTTATGTTATGTCGACAGGAGTTTTGTCTGTGTGTCATATGTATGTAGCACCTATGGAGGCCAGAGAAGGAAAATTCCTTGGAACTGGAGTTACACATGGTTGGGTGCTGCCTTGTGGGTTCTAAGACTCAGTAACTCAGATTTTCTACAAAAACAGCTAGTGCTCTTCAGCACTGACCCATCTCTCTAGTCAATCCGTTTAAATTTTGAGATATGGTCTCTTTTCTTTGGTTTTTCGAGATAGGCTTTCTCTGTATAGCCCTGGCTGTCCTGAAACTCACTCTGTAGACCAGGCTGGCCTCGAACTCAGAAATCTGCCTGCCTCTGATGGTCTTGCTAAGTTGTTTAGTCTGACATTGCATTCACACTATAGCTCAATCAGGCCTTGAACTTACTGCCCCAGCTAGCTTTTCTCCTGCACCCTCCCCACTCCACTCACTCATCCAGGACGGGTTTTTGTATGTAGCCCAGGCTGGATCTTGAGTTTATAAAATCTTCTTGGTAAATCAGTGATCAACATCTGTTGTCTCTAATTATAATAGATTATTTGTCCCTATTGCCTTCAAAGTCATTTATAAAGTGTTCTTATGTTTACGTGTAAGAATTAGTCATCAAGGCTAGGGGAATGGGTTGGACAGTCAATGCAAGCATGAAGTCCTGAGTTCAACCCCTGGTATCCACATAAAGCAGCTATGACCCTAGCATAGGGATGGGGATGGAACAGAGGTAGGAGAGTATCCCTGGGCCTTGCTAGCCAGCTAGTCCAGCTGAATATATGACCTTCCATTCAGTGAGAGACCCTGTTTCAAATGCTACAGTGGAAAACAATGACCTCTGGCCTCCTTACGGGTACACATTTGAACACACACAAACATGAGCAAGAACAATACACATGCAAAGCTGTCATTTGTTAAGTGTTAACTGTGAGCTACACACAAGGAAAAGACACAGACTGCACTCTTAAGAAATGTGCATTCATTTGTGAGGACAAAATGCATACTTAGAGCAGTCAGTACCATTTGGTCACAGGTTAGATCTTTTGGGTTGGGCCAAAGGAATTTAGAAGACGGTAGGACCGACTTTTTTTTTTTTTTTCTTTCTGTCTGTCTGTTTTGGAGACAGGGACTGGTTGTCCTGGAACTCACTATATAGACCAGGATGACCTTGAATTCACAGAGTTCTGCCTGAGCTCTGTTTCTGTTCTGATGAGCGCTGGCATCTAAGATATTTGACATCATACTCCACCTTTGTTTTACGTTTCATTATCTGTGATGTTGATCAGTTTTCACCTAGTGACTCAGTTAGTTCCCAGTGCAACTGAGGCAAAACAAAACAAAACAAAACAAAAAACAGAAAAACAAAAAAACAAAAAAACAATGCAGTGACCAGATGACCAACAGCAGAACCTGATCTTTCACTGAGGTCTCTGGGACATCAGGGTCGCAGACTGTCACCCTCAGAGGGATACTGAGTTCTTCTTCAGGGATCCAAGATTCAATTATTGCCACCTTTGCTCTCTTCTCTTCTCAGCTGTTTGATTCCTGGATTAGGGTCTGTGTGTGATTTGGTCTGTGGCAGAAGGCGGTGGCAGGTGGAGGGTGGCTTAAGGAAGCCTCAAGGTCCAGGGGTGTAGGGTTGCCTCTCTTTCAGAACACCTGCAACGCCATCACTCCTGTGAGACAGTTCACGGAGGTGGGTGGATTTCTGCGCTGGACGCATCTGTGCCCAGCTACCAGTGCTGAGCAAGGAGCCCTGGGAGAGACTTGGAAGCAGAGGAGAGAGAGAGAGAACACGGCAACCTAATTGGTCACTGCCATGAATCTATACTCTGGGGACAGACAGCACACACAGAGGCAATAGCTTACACACGTACTCCTGAGCTGTGCAATAGATGGGAAAAGGGTCCCAGATGGATTGGGCAGGGGCTTAGTTCCGGGATTATGATGAGACAGTGGGTAATTATTGACTGGCAGGGCCTCAGCCCTGATTAGTATCTGCAGGCCTGTTCCCCTCCTTCAGAGGACAGCATTGATAAAGATAAACCCGTGCTGCTGGGTGTCCTTCATTCGGCATACAACGACACATTTCAATCTAACAGGATCAGGTCCCCACTTTGATCACAATCTGTTACCTAGATGTCTTTGCAAATTAATCAGTCCTGCTTGCTTAGCCCCAGTCAGTTTGTACTGCTAAATTAATAAATGTACCGGGAGCAACAGAACACATAATTAAATTCTATGCTTTAATCTCCACATAATAATTTTGACCTCAGTCTGGGTCCTCTGTTCTAGGCAGGAGAATGCGGAACCTCGGCCTATCCTGGGTCGTTTACAATAACCACCCACCCTCAGGGTGAACTCCAGGGCTCAGAAAGCAGGAGAAATCCTGACTTCAAAATGCAAAACACGAGGCAAAAACAAAACAAAACTAAAAAAGACTAAAAGACCAGGTGCTGGGTGGCCAAGCAGAGCAGGCAGGTGAACTTACCAGTTGGCGTCCTGAGCCGTCTTTAAAACAGAACACACCCATCTGGCAGAAATAGAAGAGGAAAAAAAGCACCAGGCTATCTGCTTGATAAATCTAAAGACTTGGGAGACAGGAGCTCCTTTGAGAGAACTAGGAACCCAGTGTGTCTCCTTATGAAGAGCTAATGCCACCTATTGGTTTTACTTGCAAGTACCCAAGTTGGCACCTACCTTGGTATATACTTCAGTACTAGAAAGATTTTAAACTTCAGTAAGGTTCCAAGTTTCCCCGTGGCTCTTAAAAGTTTCCCTCCCAGCCGGGCGTGGTGGCTCATGCCTTTAATCCCAGCACTTGGGAGGCAGAGGCAGTGGATTTCTGAGTTCGAGGCCAGCCTGGTCTACAAAGTGAGTTCCAGGACAGCCAGGGCTATACAGAGAAACCCTGTCTCGAAAAACAAAACATAAACAAACAAACAAACAAACAAATAAATAAATACCCTGTCTCAAAAAACATAAATAAATAAATAAATAAATAAATAAATAAATAAATAAATTCCCTCCCAACCCCAAGGGGTTAGAATTGGATATCAGTTAGGAATGATAATTTTTGAGGACTCTGTTTATTTGTATTGACCCCAGAGTCTATCCATGGTAGGAAAGTCCTCTACTGCCGAGGTACACCAATCTCTTATTTGCCTGAAAAAAGCTGTTTTACTTTAAGTTCTGGGTAGCAAATCAAGAAGGAATACTTGGAACTCAGTGTTGTTGCTCATGTTCCTGTGGCATCTTGGTGTCTTCCTCTAAGTTTATCATGCTGTTTCATGTTAGTATCGCATTCTCAATTTGTGGAAGCCATAGGGCTCAGGCAGGATGAAGTCTGTCCGGTGAGTGCTGGACCAGGGTCTAGGAGACGGCCTGGGGCTAGAGTGGGCTGCCATCTAAAGATGACCTGGGCAGGAGATAACCTTGGCTGAGCATTCTCATCTGAAGAATGGGAAGGATAGACTAGGTAACCTCCAAGAGACCAAACCCTGAGTGTTTGTGATTCTACTCCGAGTCAAGTGGGTATTAAGCAACTATGGAATAACACAAACCGAAGGGACGTTTTTCTTCCTCTCTCCATGGCTGAGTTCTTCCAGACAGAGCCGGTTGCTGAGTTCAGCTGTTAACCTGAATTGTAGACAACTGCTTTCCTTCTGCCGCTTAAGTGTGTGTCTGTCATCACTGGCTTGAGATTTCCACCAGATAACCGACCATTAAGTATTTGCTTAAATATTCAGCCGTGTGGAATTTTCATTCAGCTTTAAAAGCGGGAGTGCAGAGGGGTACATGCACTGAAGGGCCCAAAAACAGGGGCTGGGGAGTATATGATATTTGAGTCACTGATGTTTAAACATCTAGATTTTATGCAACTGACTACATGAAAAAAGAAAGAGAAAAAGGAAAAGAACCCTAACATAAATTAAACAAGAGGAAGAATCAATGACTCATGGGTAAAGAAAGGAAGCCTGAGAGGTTTGACCCTGAAATCTATAAAAGTATATTTACTTACATAGCCTGGCATGCATTTGTGAAGAGATAGCATCTGTTTTGTAAACGAATGGCTTTACTTTGTACTGGAAAAACCAGAAATCTGGGCTCATGCCTTTAATTTCAACACACGGGAGTCTGAGGTAGGAGATCAATGAAAGTTTGAGGCTAGCCTGGGCTACATAATAGATTCCAGTATTCGAGTGAGAGTGAGAACTTGTCTCAAAAAGGGGGTCAGGAGTTGGGGGTGGGTTGGAGGTTGGGGACTGGGGTGGCAACGGAGGGGTGGCTTGGCAGCTAAGGGCACTTGTTGCTCCTACTGAGGAACTCAGCTCTGTTCCCAGCACCCACATGGTGGCTCACAGCCATCAGTAATTTTAGCGCCAAGGGAGTCAACCCCTCTTCTGGCCTCCTGGGGTACAAACCATGCACATCTTACACATACATACAAGCATGTAAAACAAAACACTCATTACATAGAGAAGAAAAAATATTTGGTGGATGTCGGAGGAAAGGCCTATTCATAGGCTGTTTGGTCTCAACTGTAAAAACTAAAGGATTTTAAAAATGTAACAGTGGCATTTTTTATGCCTCCGTGTCATTTTTTTCTTTTTCTTTTAAATAACGTCTAGCTACTTACACAAGGATGAATTTCTACTCTGGTCGCTTGTCTTTAAATCTCCTAAAAGTGCCGTCAATATCATTTAAAGTGTGGAATTCCCCGAGGAAAATCTATTAAAGTGTCTGTATGTCACCCATGTGAATAACAGATGAATTAATTATGACTGGTGCAATTACAAGGAATAGTTAATGAAGCCATAATGACCAGATTCTGGCAGTTAATTTTCAAAGCACAGTGAGAGGGAAATGTGGCAAAAAGGTCCCCGAAGAAAACACGAAGCTCTGTGTGCTCACCTTGGGGGCAGGGTCCTCCAGGGCGCCAGGCAATTGGGCCTGTGAGGATCACATCGCCTGCCTCAGTCAGTCGTTCTGCCGGCTTCGGTTACTCACCAGGCTCGCCGGAAGCCTAGGCTACTCATTTCCTTTGACCATCATCCCAAGGGCACCCGTGTCTTTACTATTTTTAGGACATGATAAGATGGTGGAAACTGAAGAACTCGGTGATTATGCGATTTATTTTTTGAGAGAGGGCTGGGCACAGACTATGGGGCATGCCTGGGCTTCTCACACCTCGAGTCCTGTTTGCTTTTTCTCATTTGACAAGTGAGGAGAAAAACCGACGACTCTCTAAGAGGCTGCAGTTGTGCCTGTCTGCGATTCATTTCTATTTCACAGTCCTGGAAGGCAATTTCAACCGGGGGGCGGGGGAGGGAGGTGCGGGGAATAGCAAGGCTGGGCATTTTCTAGCCGTCAGGGTTAAAGCAGGAGGCAACTTGGTTGTGCTACTCGGGGAGAGCAAACTGGTAACTTAGGAAAAATACTAGTTCTGGGGACGCCAGAGAGGAAACTTGGGGCAAAAATAAGGAAGTGGCGAGATTATGACCTGTGTCCTGCTCTTTGCCTCTTCAAACAGACAGCACGAATACACATCAGGTTAGTGACGAATACTGTACATTTGAGTGCGTGCAATGAAACCAGAAGCCTACTGTAAGTTTCCGAACCTATTAGGTCAGGTAGCTGGCCTGTTTGGTTTTTGGTTTTTTTGTTTTTTTTTTTAAGGAGAAAAGTGCTGCTCTTGCCAAGCCACCCTTCCTGACGTCACTCGCGCTCTTCCGGATGGATAAGCGCAGAGACAAGAGGGCAGTTCTGGAGTTAAGAGTGGGCTGGACAGCAGAAAACCCAGAGGATCAGGTTCCGTGTTACACCACCCCTCTCACCTCCGTGAATGTATTTTATTCATCTCGGTGGGTGGGAATTAACTAATATCTGTCAAAAATAACAGCTGTCAGGATCCAAAGAACACAAGAGGTCTCAGTACTTTTCTTCCTCAGGTATTTTGATAGTGCTTTATCAGTACAATCTACATTTATGTATATTTTTCAACTTTTAAATCTAGCTCAAGGTCATCCTAGCTGCCCATCCTCGCTTGGATCACCGCTACTGAACGGCAAGGGGCCTCAGCAAGTGGAGCTGATTTCAGAGGTCTCAGCTGAGCTCTGCCTCCTGGTGACTTCTCTTTCTCTCCTCCTCCTCCTCCTCCTCCTCCTCCTCCTCCTCCTCCTCCCCCTCCTCCTTCTCCTCCTCCCCCCTTCCTCCTTCCCTCTTTAAGTTTTCATGGAAAATAATGGGTTCCAATATGGTATTTTCACACATATGCAAAATTATCTTTTATTCTAATGCGTCCCCCTTTCTGAATGCTGTCCAGTGCTTTTCTCCTCCCAGTCCCCAGAGTTGGCTGCCTTCTCTTCCGCTTTCATATCACAAGTACTCCCTCACGCTCTCCTTCTCCAGCCTTTCAGATCTCTTTCTTCCTGTTCATGATCTCCTTTCTAGTTTCATGACCTATATCCACCCCCCCACATACATGCACATGTGTAGATATGCATGCATGTATGTATGTATAACTTAAATCTCGGTTCCACATATAAGAGAAACATGTGTCTTGGTCTTTTTGAGTCTGGCTTATTTTGTTTAACATAATGAATTTCCAAATGTATTTATTTTCCTGAAAATGCCATGCTTTTGGTTTTCTTTACAGCAAATAAAATCCATTGTGTGTATGTAGCATGTTTTCTTTATCCATACATCTGTTGTTGGACATCTGGCTTGATTTTTTTTCTAGCTATCATGGGTAGCACATGTATAATAAGCAGAGGTGTACAAGTATGAGTATGGTATGTTTACCCAAGACTGGTATAGCTTGGTCAAATGGTGGTTCTATTTTTAGCTTTTGGTCTATACTAGCCATGTATGAAGGTTCCTTTGCTCCTTATCATCAGCATTTATTATTATTAGTTATATTATTAATTGTTATAATAATAGGGTTTCTGTGTAACAGCCCTAGTTGTCCTGGAACTTGCTTTGTAGATCAGGCTGGTCTCGAACTCACAGAGATCTGCCTGTCTCTACCTCCCGAATGCTGGGATTAAAGATGTGTACCACCACACCTGGCAGTTTGTAAGATTCTTAGGGGACTCTATGTCATAAACATATTGATAACCTACTCTGGTCCAAACATTTTACTAGTACTGTCAATGGAATGATGAACTCACTAAATACCTATGCTGGTGACATTTGTCGTGAGTCGATAAACATAGCATGCTGAACATGGGGACTGGCAAGGGGCTAGAGAAGCCTGCGTTGTCTTGGTTGAGTTACATGATGTGTTTAGAGGAAGCTGCGCAAAAGAAAAGGAGTTTATCTAGAAAAGGAGAGATTCTGGGTAAAATCTTGGGCTTTCCACGGCAGGCAGTCGCAGCCAGCATGCTCTGAGGTCTACTATTTCCATGACAATCTTAGTAGGCATGGAGTCAGCCTCAGGCCCTGTGCACAAGTACTGTCAGAAGTTCTGTTTAACTTTTAATTTATAACATAGAAAATCTCTATGACCATAGGAAGTCATCCCAAATTTAAGAAACCTGTCCAAATTTTGAGTCAGCAGTTAGGGAATCCAACATTGAAGGAGGGACAATTCCAAAGCCACCCAGTGAGTGACTAGATGCCGTGTTTGGGGTTGGGGATGGCAGCGGAACAAGGTAAAGTCAAGCGATAAGGCAGGGGCTTGGTTAGAGCCCAGTCATGAAAATCCCTCTGAAGCCGTGACCATTTGCTCTGTGGACACATGGAAATCAACCTGAGTGTAGACCGTTGAGGGGCAGCTCAGGTACAGAGTACCCACTAGCATGTGCAAGGCCCGGGGTTCATGCTCCAGCACCCAAGAGAAAAGAAAGGATTCAGAAAAATACTGAATGAGTTTAAAAGTGCCAACACCACACCTCTTCAATCTCTGTCTTAAATGTAGGAAAGAAAAACAACACAAATGAGACAAAATGTAGCTTCCAGGACTCTAGTCAAAGGCAGAAAGTAGTTTTATGGGAAGAGTAATGGCGACCTGAGCTGGCTTACTTTACTGTGCTGCTTCTTGGGCTGCTTGCATCCTGGGTGTCACGGTGAGACTTTGTATCGTTGGTCTGTCTTGTTTTATTTTGGAGACAGTGTCACACTCTGTATCCCAGGTTGACCTGGAACTCTCATTTTGTAACCCAGACTGGCTTCAAACTCAAGGTGATCTACCCATCTTAGTGTCTCCCCTATCTCTAGTGCTGGGATTGCAGGAGTAAGCCACCATCCCAGTCACTCCTGTGACTCTATAATATACCTCAAAAGCGCCAGGGTTGATCTCCCAGTGAATGAGGCGACTGGGTGGTGGAGAAATTCTAGGAGGTAGGGTTTGCTTGAACTTACAACCTTAGGAGCATGATCTCGAGGAACATATGGGGACCCCGTTTGCCTCCTCTCTCTGAGCTTGTGAACCATTAAGGAGTGAGCACTCTATATCATGATGCTATGCCTCTCCACAAACCAAAAGCTATGGTTTCGTTTGCCTGGAACATCTTAAGTCATGACTCAAACACTATTTCCTCTTTTTATTTATATTTACTTGTTTATTTGTTTTTAAGAAACCTAGCCTAGACTGGCCATGAGCTTAAAATTATCCTGCTTTGGCCATCCAAAATCAAATATCTATAGCACTAGATTTCAAGTATATGTCATCGTACTTGGGTTCCTCTTTCTAAGATATTTATGCCAGGTGTTCTGAATATTAGAGAGCCAACAGTGTATCTGACTTTCTGGTGGGAGCTTCTATTGTGGCTCTAGTAAATTAGTTGTTAGTCTTGAAGACCTTCAAAAGTTGTTAGCTTCCAAGATCATATATGGGAAACCCTGTGTTTCTTATGTCAGGGATAGTCTGGGGTCCTACACAGAACAATAGCAACAGGACCCTTGTCCCCAGCAACTCTGAGAAATTCCACTGGGTTCCGGGTGGCAGAGCCTTTGCTGTACCTCCAGAAGAACCATGTTTGGTTCCCAGCACCCACACAGAGGCTCACAACTGTTTGCAACTCCAGTTACAAGAAGTCCAATGCCCTCTTCTGGCCTCCTCAGGCACTAGGCATGCATGTGATACACATAGGAAAAACACTCATACATAGATAAATAAATAAATCTTTACAAAGATAGTAAGAGGGGCTAGAGAGATGGCTCAGTGGTTAAGAGCACTGGCTGCTCTTCCAAAGGTCCTGAATTCAATTCCCAACAACCACATGGTGGTTCACTCTTCTGGTGTGTCTGAAGACAGTGACAGTGTGCTCGTACGCATAATATAAATAAATCAATCTTTTAAGAAAAGGCAATAAGAGTACTTTTCATTATATCTTAGAAATGAATCCAGAGGGAGATAACCTAAATGATGACATAGCAGTAATAACAGAGGATGACACTGAAGGTTGCACTTGTATCTTTAACTTCTACACTTTTCAATTGTTGCTATTATTTTGAACTCACTGAGCCTGAGTTGCGCCACCCATGTGGGTTTAGGGTGCAGCTTACAACTGTCCACCTCGTCGTTGTTTGCTCTCTCTTGCTGTGATAAAACACCATGGCAAAAAGCAAGGTTTATTTGGCTAACCCATCCCAACCATAGCTCATCGCTGAGGGGAGACAGGGCAGTGACTAGGCAGGAGTCTGGAGACAGAAAGTGATACAGAGATGGTGGGCAAATGCTGCTTACTGGCTTGCATCCCATGGTTACCTTCCTACACTACTACGCAAGACGACACACCCAGGGCTGGCACTACCTACAGCAAGCCGGGCCCGCCTACCTGTGTCATCGATGGAGAAAAATGTCAGACAACCTTGCCCACAGGACAATCCAAGGCAGACATTTTCTCAGTTAAAGTTTCCTCTTCCCAGATGACCCTAGTTTGTATCAAATTCACAAAACAAACAAACAAACAAACAAACAAACAAATGAAATCACTTTCCCTCAAGGAAAGTGACTCTCCTGTTCCTGGTAGCCAAGAATTATCAATAGCTCTTCAGGTAAGAGTCAGGCCTCAATAGTCCTTCCCACTCCAGGGTGGAATGAAAAAAATTTTTTAAACAATTTACTTTTATTTTATGTGCCTGGGTATATATAGTGCCCTCGAAGCTACTAGATTTTCTGAATCTGGAGTTAAAGGAGGTCGTGAGCTGCCTCATAGGGGCTGGAAATGAAACCTGGATCCTTTGGAAGCACAGCCCATGTTCTAACTACTGAGCTCTCTCTCCAGTCCCCCTACTTTGCTTTCTCTTTTGTTTTGGTTTTTTTAAACCTTACTTTACATGTCTGAGTGTTTTGCCTGAATGTATACATGTGTACTACATGTGTACAGGAGTCCAAGTCGGTAAGAAGAGGACCTCAGACCCCCTGGGACTGGAGGTTACTAATGTTTGTGGGCTGCCATATAGGGGCTGGAAACCAAACTTGGTTTCTTTGCAAGAACAAGTGCTCTTAACCATTGATGCTTTTCTCCAGACCCTATGCTGATGTTTTTGTTTTGTTTTGTTTTGTTTTGCTTTTAAGACAGGCTTCCTCTGCAGGCTGGCCTTGAACTCAGAGATCTACCTGTGTCTGCCTCCCTAGTCCTGGGATTATTATTGAAGGCATGCACCACCACAGCCTGGTCATTTGTACCTTTCTAAGAACAAAAATGTTGTGCTGTACAGAGAGAGCATTTTAAAACTAAATAATTTAACCTATTTTGGGTCTAATTGTACTATTTATAAGATGTTGTTTTATCTTCATTAAGGGCTGGATCTAAGAGACATTTTGATATCTTGTATGAAGCAGTCGGACTTTCTTAGCGCTTACTTGCATATCAGGCATGCTGTAAACAAGAACTGGCTTTAAAAAAAAACAAAGGCAGCTGATGCCACTTATAATTAAGCTGGGGAGACAGACTATGGAGCACAATGATGACAGAGATGATGTCACTCCTGAAGAGAGCTCATTGTCCCCCAGTGGCTACACCAAACCTTCTGCATGAGTGATCTCCAGTCACCCCCACAGCAATTCCACGTGTCAGGACAAACTCACTTTATAAACAAGGGACTCAAGGATTAAGTTATTTGCTTAATATCTCATAGTTAGTAACTATAGTACTGGAATCTGAACGTGGTCTGACTCTGAGGCCATTGCATTTGGTTTAGCTTCAGGAAATCATGCCCTACACAAGCAAACACTGCAGGCCACCTCGTAAATACAAACAAAAAGTCAAAGTCAGGAGCAACTATGATGGAAGAATTGACTAGGACAGTACACTTAGTTCTTATTTATTATTATTATTATTATTATTATTATTATTAATATGTAATCTCTTTGTCTAGAGTTATCATCTTTTAGACCAACTACTAGGATGTAGCTATAAAGATGTGAATTTCTGATCTAAGCACCATAATAAGTTCTTCTGTATATTTATTTTTTTCATAGAATTAGCAAGTTGTACGGAATATTATTTTACTGGCAGCTGTCACTTAGCCAACTTGAAAGTCTTTCTCATTGCGTGTCCTTCACAGGGACCGAGCACGTGGTATATTACAAGGACTCCCAGCACATCTTCATGCCTAGTCCAACATCACCTAAACAGCGGTTCTCAACCTTCCTGATGCTGTGACCCTTTAATTCAGCTCCTCATGCTGCGGTGACTCCAACCATAAAATTGTTTTTTGTCTCTACTTCATAACTGTAATTTTGCTACTGTTATAAAGCATTATGTAAACATCTGATATGCAGGATATCTAACATGTGGCTCCCGTGAAAGGGTCATTTGATTTTGCTACTGTTATAAAGCATTATGTAAACATCTGATATGCAGGATATCTAACATGTGGCTCCTGTGAAAGGGTCATTTGACTCCCAGATGGGTTGCAACCCACAGGCGTGAGCCACTGGTGTAGAAGCACACTCACTGAGGCCTGTTACTGGTTTTTCTTTTGTGTGAGCTAGTTGTTGACACCGCATGCAGAGCTCACAGAGGATCTATTAAGAAGTTTTTTCCCTTCCACACTTCTTTCCCAGACTCTTAGTTACCCTCTCACGGGTACACAGTGTAGACTGGGTGTCACTCCAGGACATGTTTTATGTACATCTAAGCTTCTGTATTTGTGCCATTGATCACACTCACCCGTATTAAAAACATAGGAGTGTACTGGGCACACACTGGGTTTGCTTTTCAGCTTCGTGATCCATTTGGTGGATCATTCTATGTTACATAAAACTTTTCTCTCTCTCTCTCCCCTGCCTCCTCCTTCCACCCTCCCTCCCTCCCCCTCCCTCTCTGCCTCCCTTCCTCTCAATGGAGGTTTGATAATTCATTTAACTAGTTTCTGGTTGACATACACAGCCATTTCTAAAGCAATTAGTATTTTTATAGGGAAAAAAATCCTGTAATTGGAATTGCTGGGTCACTGTGGAAGTGTCAGGTTTCCCCAGACGCTTTCCGGAGAGGCAGCGCGCTCTGAGTTGCCCCAGCAGGGCGCTTTGGTACCTGGCTCACACCCCACCCACAGCACCACGCGGTTTCCTTCCTGTATCACTGGGGTGTGTAAACACAAGTAGCTGGGATTCTTGCGCCTTACATTTCTCTTCTGGTGAGTGATGTCGTCTCTTGGCTGAGCGGGCTCTGCTGTCTATCAGTCAGGACAAGTCCAGGAAGAGAGCAGGGCAATTCGGGGACTTGTCCAAGAGACAAGAGACACAAGCAGAAGTCTTTCTTTTTGTGAATTACCTGGCTCTTGAAACCCAGCATTTAGGAGTCTGAGGCAGGAGGTTATTAGTTCAATGCCTGCCTAGGTTATACAGTGAGACTTTGCCTTAAAAAAAAATTCAATCAAACACAGGTGGTGAGGTGGTTCAAGTAGGTAAAGGCGGCCATGCCAAGCCCAAGCCAGTCTCCAAGATCCACAGGGTGGGAGGAGGGAAGGAGGGGAGGAGGGAAGGAGGGGAGGAGGGGAGGAGGGGAGGAGGGGAGCAATTCCTAACGGTTGTCCTCCAACCTTCTTCATGTGCACACGCACTTCATAAGTAAACGTAATTTTAAACAATGTTTAAATCAATCCAACAAGAAAACTTACTCTTCTGAGGTCATATGTTTTACTCATTTAAAACACATAAGTTACGGGGTGGAGAAATGGCTCCCGTAAGTTAAGCTAAACTCCTGCTCTTCTAGAGGGTTTGGGTCTGGTTCCCAGCACCAAAAGCACATAACTCGCATTCTGGGAGGCTCCGTGCTCTCTTCTGGTCTTCTTGGGCATTCACATACACATGTCATATACATGTCACATGTCTCTCTCTCTCTCTCTCTCTCTCTCTCTCACACACACACACACAGAAATAATTATAGCAATAAAAATTTAAATATGGGGGCTGGTGAGATGGCTCAGCGGGTAAGAGCACCCGACTGCTCTTCCGAAGGTGATATGTTCAAATCCAAGCAACCACATGGTGGCTCACAACCATCCGATCTGGCTCCCTCTTCTGGAGTGTCTGAAGACAGCTACAGTGTACTTACGTATAATAAATAAAAATAAATCTTTAAAAATTTAAATATATGAATCAGAGGGCTGGAAAGATAATCCATTAATTACAGGTGTTTCCTGATGCCAGAGGACCTGGGTTTGGCTCCTGACTCCTGGGTTTGGCTCCTGGGTGGCTCACAATTGCCTGTAATTCTAGCTCCTAGGGGTCAGGCACCCTCTTCTGGCCTCTGAGGGTAACCACACATACATGGCAAACACATGCACATATACAAATAAAGTAAATTTAAAAATTTTAAATATACAAATCATGTCGGGTGTGGAGCTCAGTGATAGGACGTGAACTTTTCATTGCTAGAGGTTCCTTAGTTTGGTTCCTAGTAGCATAAAATACATAAGTACGCATACATACGTATGTATGTATGTATGTATGTATGTATGTATGTATGTACAGTTCAATTACCAACCACCTGCCATGTATCAGCAGGATTTGGATGAAACACTGAGGATACAGTATGGAAAAACACTGAAAGTTTCTGTGGCCTATGCTGGCTCTCTAGTGCAGGGAGGCAAGCAGTTAAAAACATGTCGGGTGACATGTAGTTCATCACATGAACCACTTCCCTTTGAGGACAAGGCAGACAAACTAGGACAGTCCAGGGCAAAACTCTAAACATCTAGTCACCTTTTTTAGGAAGAAAAAGAGAGCTAAGCAAAGCACAGAGACTATGGCGGTCAGTTAGAAGCTGTCCACGTTGTCCTATAACTCCCCATGACGCCTCAGACAGCCGCCACCTCAAGTTAGGGTTCTCCAGGAGTTCCTGTAGTCACTTCATAGGAATTCACATTTGTTTGCAGACACCATCCCAGTCGAGGTCTAATAAAGGCCCTAGAGAACTGGCTGTGCCCTCTTTAAGAAAGTAGCTGTATGCCTTAGGTCAGTGATCTCTAGGTCTGAGTCCTGTTCTTTGTATGTAGAGAGGAACTTCCCCACTAAGCATCTAGGAGTTTAAAGCGTAGCTCCTTTTGTTGGTTTTGGTTTTTTTTTTGTGAGACTGGGTTTGTCTGTGTAGCCCCGGCTGTCCCAGAACTTGCTCTGTAGACCAGGCTGTCCTTCAACTCACAGAGGCTTGCCTGCCTCTGCCCCCCAAGTGCTGGGATCAAAGGCAAGCACCACCAGTGCCTGTCATGCATAGCTCTTAATGCTGAATGCAGATATTTGACTATGCTTGCACTTTTTCAGAGGGAAAGTGAGACTTGGACATTTTACAACCTAATCCTTGAGACTTGGATCTACGGAGCTGCGCGCTGGGTTTTGTCGGCTGTTCTGCAGCGGTTCAAAATAGCATCTCCTAAATAAGTCCTCCTTCTCCCATAGTTGAAGTCACCATTTCCTTTCCAGGACGCCAGGTCATCAATCCATCAATGCAAACATTTCTAATGACTGGGACCTGTTTGTGCCTTCCCTTGATATATCTTTTTTTCTAACACAAAACGCATACAGGTACTGTGTTCCGGTCGTTTTCCGGTCCATCTGCCTTCAAATTCCAAAGGCACCAAAGCACCAGGAGGAAAGGCTAAAGCAGAAAGACATGCAAATGAGCACAGGCCTGGAAGGTGGGACCCCAGGGGTGCCGGCGGCCTGCTCTCTGGGCTGAGCGGAAACCTCCTGACCCAGCTTCCCCCTGAGGTCCCGATTACTCTACAGGTTATTTTTCTCAGTTATTGTGAAGTGATAATGTGCTCCCCATATGAAATTCATATCATTTGTGTTTGGCCTCCTTTGCCACTTAAGGGTTGCGAGGGGCACCATTTTAAAATTAATTTGCTGGGTGTTCTGTCTATCTGTCAGGAACAGGAGGAAGCAGCCCCGTCCGTCCGAGTATTTATCAGACACATGCCGCCCATCTGCCAGAGCTGGGTCGAGGAGGATTTGCTGTTAATCCTTCAGACCCATCTGTAGGGGGTTCAAAATGCTGACCAGGAAGCTAGACGAGATGAGGTTTATTTAATTAGAAAAAACGACTCTGGCGGGTTACTAGGAATCACTCTGAAGGAGGAAGGGTTTTGGGCCACCTCACTCCAGTGGGGGGGTGGGGTGGGGAAGTCAAAATGAGGAGAGTACAGAGATCGTTGTGTTGTGTTGTGTTGTTGTTTGGTTTGGTTTGGCTTGTTTGGTTTGGTTTGGTTTGGTTTGGTTTGGTTTGGTTTGGTTTGGTTTGGTTTAAGTGGTGTGGCCTAGATGGGGGAGAAGCTTTCCTTCTTGGTTCTGTATGAGCCGGAAGCAGCTGCAGCAACAGGGCGTGTCACAGGAAGCAAGCAAGCCAGTGCCCAGTGCCAGCAGACTGTACTGGGCCTGCAACACTGAATGCAGACTAAAACCAGGAAGCCTGCTCAGCCCGGTGCCAAACTTGGCAGGCCTCTGAACTGGGGGCTTACAAAAGCTAACCCACCTGAGGCTGAAAGCAGTCGGGACAAACACTGTTACCTACATCTTAGTCCTAAAACCTCACTACGAGATTCTTATTACTGGCGTTTAGGGCCGTTTGAGAATGATTTTTTGCAGTATGGGAAAGAACAAAATTACATTTAAAATTTCCTCCAATGGGGGGAAAAATGACACTTGCTCAAAACAAAATATCCAGCAATGGTGCCTTTCCTTTTGTGTGTGAAAATATTATTAGTATAATCGGCTTCTGCAGGACTGCCGTTTAGGACAACCGAGCAGGGGTAATCATGTGCTCCCCTCCTCGCCTCCGATGGCCAGTCCTGGCACTATAAGCATTCAAGTACGCTGAGGTAAATGGTGCCCTGTCTGTCTCAGGCCCTCTGAAATGGTGTCCCTGCTGCGACTCAGATTCCTGGACACTGGTCACCTGTGGACCACATTTTTGAGGCTGTATCCTTTTAGGGTTATTGTCCAGGGACAACAGCTCACTCTGCAGAGTAGGTGTTCCCTAAAAGCAACTGCTTGCTAGAAGAGACTTTACATTTCTTTCATAAATTGTCAACCATTCTGAGGAGCAGGTAGCCCCAGACTGATCTCCCCATCCCTACCCCTATTCCAACCCACCCCATCTCTCCCTCACAACAGAGGGCATGTGGTTTGGAGCAGGGGCTCCCCATCATCACAGCCTACTTACCCCATTTCCTCCCAGACAGAGGCTACACTCAAGTGCAAAATACTTCAAAGCCCCAAAGGTTCTTCTGGTTGCTGAACATCAAATCAAATATAAGTGTGTAAAAGGGAAGGGTCTCCCTCAGCTGCAGGTGTTCTGTTTTCCCTGTTCAGTAGGTGAGCCATTGCCTTCCCTGTTCAGTAGGTGAGCCATGTTTCTCTCCATGACGGAACATCTATCTCATCCCTGAACAAAACCTCTGAGCTTTAGTATCTAGAAGCTGATGACTTATCTGACATTTCAAGGAGGTTCCAAAATATGCCTCCTTGACAACTTCTAAGGAATGTGTATTTAGCCAGGTGTGGGGGTTCAGGCCTCCACTGCCATCACTTATGGGGCTAAGGCAAGACAATTATGAGGTCAAGGCTAATGTTAATCCCAAACATTCCAGAGAAAGACCATCAATCCAAATCATCATGTCCAAACTATTTTTATATATGCCTCATGCACATGGGCTGTCTCTTCCTAAAATCAGGGTTCAAAAATTCAGTACTGAATGTAAGGAATACATGGTTTTTATAGCTTGGGGGGAGGGGCATCCAAATGTGGGATTTGCTGTGCAAAATAGACTGTTTCAGGACCAGAAGAGAGGCCTAAGAAAGTTGCCATAAGGAGCTCCTGAAGCAGAGGTATGAGCAAATGGTTCTAGCAAGGTAGTCAGAACAGGGTAGTCAAACAATCTTTTGAACCAAAGGTAGGGTTGCAAGATGGTTCTAAAACGACTTTTGAAAACTAAGGCCTGGTTGCTATATACTGGAACAGGCAGCACAAAACCATTTGCAGTTAAGGTTACAGGTGGGGCATAGCCCAGCCCTTGAGAAACAGAGATACTCACAAACAGAAATGAACCTAGTCTGTCTTTACTGTAAGATGGCTTCCAAGCCTAAAACAGAGGCAGGTTGGCTCTGCTTTAGCTTTGGGGTGGGGAGGAGGAGAGGGGGGTAGAGGAGGGAGAGTGGGGATGGGGTGGGGGAAGCACAGGAAATTCCTTACTGGAGTAAAGACAGTAAAGACTCTACTAGATGGAAAACATACACACACCATTAAATTAAAAAAAACAACGACAACTTTTTTTAAAGCAAGAGCAGCAGTAGCAACAATAACAACAAAATAAAACAAAAAATACAAGGCAAAGCCATGCATGGTGGTGCACATTTTTTATCTCAGCACTTGGGAGGCAGAGGCAGGAAGATCTCTGAGTTTGAGGCCAGCCTGGAGAATTCTAGGACTATCAGGGTTACAGAGACACCTTGTCTAGAAAAAACGACTACCATCACCACCGTCGCTGCCGCCGCTACCACCACCAACACCACCACCACCACCAAAACAAACAAACAAACAAATAAAAACAACCATGTGGGGCTTAAGAACAACCCAACCTGTGGCTCCTGGGAAAAACATTTTTTGTGTCTGAGCTAGCAGCACCTTCCTCCTCCACCCATGGCCGTGTCTGAGCTACCAGCACCCTCCTCCTCCACCCATGGCCGTGTCTTGGTGTTCTGTACTCTGGCTCTCCAGGACTGTGTCAGGCTGTGAAAGCTTGTTTACTTTGGAGACTACCATGTCTGATGAGCGTCCTGAATTTGCAGCAGACTTGTTCTGTGCCCAAAAAGGACTCATAACCTGGGTCTGGAATGGACTTCCAGAAGCATCATGTCCTAAAGGTTGGTAAGGCTTGTGCAGGTTGGCACGTTCATTTGTACCCCCAAACACTGTTTCTCTCATGTGTATATATATATATATATATATATATATATATATCTTCATTAGAACCTTACAACCGTTCCCCAAGATCAAACGCCCAATTTTCCTTTCTTCATTTTTGTTTGCTGGGACAGCATCTCATTTTGTAGTCCATGTTGGCCCTGAATTTGTAATTCTCTTGCCTTGGCCTCCTGAGTGTTGAAATTACAGGTATGTGCACTGCACTGGAATAACACCATGAACTTTAGAAAGCAAGAGGCCATACCATGCCCCAGTCACACTTGAGAACACCTGCTGTGGACTTCTGGCAGCAAGACCTTACTTTATCTCAGGCTCATACCCTGTCTCCTGTGTTCTTATTTGCTTCTAAGGAGGTTCTTTGTCTCCACTATCTTGCCTTTAAGATTTTTTTTTTTTACTTAGGTGATAACTGGTGTTTCCTGCCCAGAGTTATTTCTGATTTTTATTCTTGATAATACTCTAACTTTATTTATATTGAATTTTAATTTAATTTTTAGATTGGGGGGGAAGGTTGTCTCACTATGTAGTCCTGTCTGGTCTAGAACTCACAGTACCTCTTGCTTCCTGAGTGCAGGGATTAAAGGTGCACACCACCATACCTACCTGTGTTCAAACTTTGAAAACCGGCAGAGCATTCATTTACCCTGAGTAGCAATGAAAAGCTCTGGCACCAGGCTGTTGGAGTTCTCATTTAGGTCTGCCACTTACCAGCCATGTACCTTTGAGTAAATGGAGCTTCCTAAACCTCCTCTGAAAAGCAGAAGGGATGGTATAATGATGTCATAACCTCATACCTTATTGTGAAGATTACACATGAACTTGCATGTAAAGAAATTAGCTTGGTGACGAGAATAGTGTATATGTTATCAAAAGACGGTTTAAAAACACTCAGTTTACAAATATTTCTTATTTTATTTTTGAGATTAAAAAAGAATTACTGCACTAGTGCCGGCACCGACGATGGACCACAGGGCTCCAACCAGGTGATCACAACTTTGCGGTCTCTCTGCCCACCAACTCTCCAGCGAGCCCCACCCCCCGAAGTTTCTCTGGCTACCAAGAAAAGCCCCATACACCCCACGGTCAGCATCACAACACCCAATTACCTGGTAGAATTAAAACTCGTAAAGTTTATAGTTAACCAATCAGGTTTATGTATCAATAAAATCAAAATTTACAAGATGACAATACAATAATTTCAGAGGCAATTGATAATGATAAGGGCTTTATCTCAATTATTCTAACCTTATGATATCATAACTACATGTGGCTAGTTCCAGCTGGTTCACGTCCGCCTCCACTCTCCTTTCACGCCCCCCCACCCCCATGCTCTCCATCTCTGTGCCATAATGTGATTGGACAGGGAAAATCCCGCAACAATAATTACATCATTTCTGTCTTTCATTTTCTCCCACCAAACTTTCCTATATATCCCTCCTTGCTTTCTTTTTAATTCATGACTTCTATTATTGTCATTTTTTGTTATATGCATACGTATATGTATATATAAAATGTTATTCCTAGGTATGTCTTCATGGCTAGCCAGTTCCAGTTGGTATGCTCTTCTCTAGACAAGACTATTTCTCCCACTTTCTGAGTTCCTTGGTTGACTATAGTTCTTTGTGTAGAATTGAGGTCTTGTGACTGTCTTTCCCTGCCCCTTACACACACACACACACACACACACACACACACACACACACACACACACACACACTGGTACATCTATTGTTCTTGTTCAACTAGTATTTGGGCAGTCATGTTGGTGACACTTTTGGGGTGTAGCTTCCAACTTTGCTAGGAGACACAGTTTCAGAGCTTTTGGATCAGTTCCCGATCCTCTTGGCTTTTATAATCTTTCCACGTCCTCATCCAAAATGTTCCTGAGCCTTAAGTGTGGGAGTGTTTTTGATTGGTTGTGGTTTTCCGAAATGGTCTCCATCAGTTGCAAACAGAAGTTCCTTTTGCAACAGGAAAGGAACGAGGTCTACACTTACCTGTGGGTATGAGGACAAACACTTAGAGTGGAGTTAGGGATTGTGCTGGTTTAGTCAAGTGGAAGTCGTAGGTTCTTCTCCAAGATCCGTGACTTCTCTAGCCTTGATAGTTGGCTAGATTTCCAGTAAGCCAGGCATGACTTCCTTTGTATTGAGTGGGCCACAAATATATCTTAAGAACATACTGGTACCATGCTAACTGAGACTAGTATCAACCAAGTAGTAGACTGTGTGCTCTGTTCTCCTGAGGCTCACAGACAACAGTAAAACCTGTTCTTTTTAGCAAGACACAATACAGCCCATCTGCAGCACTTGATGAATAACTCTTTGCCACTGACCTTGCCATCATTCCTTTTGCCAACAACTGCCAATAAATACAGTGCAAACTTGTATTCAGTTATTTAGTGCCAGCTACCATTCTGAGGAGGTAAAATGCAGGAGTTGATATAATTCCCGTACTATCCCTCCGAGGCAGGGACTGTTATTCTCATTTTACAGGGGAGGAAATGGGGATCCAGGGAGGGAACGTAATTTGTCTAAGATCACACAGGTTTCAGTCCAGTGGGATGAAGCAGTTTAGCTCATGCTGTAGGCTGAATCATACTGGATATGGATAATTCTGAATAAGAAAGTATCGTATCCCTTCAGCCTTGCAAGTAAGGTGTGGTGGGTTCGTGCCTATGATCCCTGAACTTGGGAGTTTGAGCCCAGGCAACACTATAAAGTGAGTTTCAAATGAGCCTGGGTTATACATGGAAAGTCTATCTATAAGTAAATAAATAAACAAATTAATTAATTTAATTAATTGAAGAATAAATAGGGACTGAGGATGTAACTCAGTTGGCACAGCGATTGCTTGGCAATCTATCTCCAGTACTGACTATGATGGCAGACACCTGAAATCCCAGCACCGAGGACATGGAGATAGGAGTTCAAGGCATGTTTTTACTACATGAGACTTTGTTTTCATACAAACAAACAAACAAACAAACAAACATAGTAAGTCTTTTGTTTTGTTTTGTTTTGTTTTGTTTTGTTTTTTCGAGACAGGGTTTCTCTGTGTGGCTCTGGCTGTCCTGGACATAGTAAGTCTTAAAAGCCCCTTCCTTCCTAAAAGACTTAACTCAATATCACTTCCATAACTGCAACTTCAGACCCCTTAATTATCATTTGCGCAGCCTTATTAGCCCTGTCCCTTGATGTAGGCCAGGATTAACTGTTTTCCTGCCCAGTAGACTGAAGTCTGTCAGAGCAGATTGTATTTCTCTCAAGTCTTATTTATTTTTAATTACGCATATGTGTGTGCTTTCCTGACTGCATGTGTACAATGTGAATGCAGGCACCACTGGAAGCCAGAAGAGGGCACCAGAGGCCCAGGAACTAGAGTTTTAAGGGGTTGTGAGCCTTCCAATATGGGTGATAAGAACCAAACATGGGTCCACGTCATGAGCAGTGTGTGCTCGTAACCATGGAGCCATTTTCCCCACTCTATACCCTTTCTAGCCTGGAGACCTGTTCCAGGCTCTGGGCAAGTAATGATCAAAGGCACACAGTACAGAGATGGCCCCTACTGTGTGGGACTGAGTCCATGTGGCAATCAGGAGCAGGCTTCCTTGGAGAAGTAGTGCTTGTTCAGGTGAAGGCATGAGACAATGAGCATGCAAGGACAGAGAGTGACCAAGAGTCTAGGGTGAGTGTGATGAAGCGGCGGTGGTTGGCATGACCGTGAAAGGTCTCGTTGTCTGTGTTGGCATCATGTTTATCCAAAGGGTAAGTAAACCTACTTGAGGTTTTGAAGAGGGGAGATGATGGTAGCTTGGACTAGGCTGTGATCTCCAAGAAGAAAAGCAAATGTATTAGATGTGTAGTCAGGAGGTTAAATGCACTAGGATCCCTCCTTGGACTTCTTCGGGTCTTTGCTCAGAGACTATACCTCAGGTCTTGGGGCAGGGGCTATCAGTAGAGTAAGAGATTAGCAGGCACGAAATCCTTAGTTCAACCTCAGCACCACTGGACTAAATAAGTAAATAACTATACCTAGCTCTGTCGACTAGGCCTATGGATCCAGGTCTATTTCTCCTTGCCTTTTTTTCCCTCCCTCTAAACATTTAATACCCAGTAACATTTCATTATTCTTCTTATCTGCTAAGTGAGCTGATGTCCTTGTCTCGCTCTTTTTTTTTTTTTGATAGTATAAGCTACTTCTGGGCAAGGTCCTTTGTCTTGCACATGGTGGATGCTAAGGACAAAATGTTGCCATTCTTTTGGCCAAATTATTACCCGACTGTCAGCTTTCTCTAGAGACTTTGAATCCATGCTTGGGTTTCAAAATTACTGAGGAGATGAACTAAAATAACTCCACCAACAACTTGCCCTGACACATGCTCTATTTTTGTTGCTAATATTCATTTCCATCAGTAGGTCCTTCTTTACAACATGGTTCTTAACTTCCTAGAGAAGGGCTGCTGTCTCATGGCGGGCGCTCTGCCGAGCCTATGATAGTGAACACTGGGCTGACTTTGCCATCTCTTTCTGTTACCAGTGTTTTGCTATGTGCTGACATCCGCCACCTACTACGCTCAATGCTCAACAAGCCAGCCTGGCAGGGTTCTCACAGCATCACCTTGTCCTCATCTCTGCGATGGAAACAAACAGCTCCCAGCATCGGACATGGCCGCCAGAAGCTCTCAGTGGAGACTTGTGCTATGAATGGACAGCGATTCAGGGCCCGCCAGTGATTGACTAAAGCCTGTCTTCAAGGGTCTGGGAATGTTGCTCAATGATAGAGCTGATGTGCTTCTGCCTTAGTGGACCCATTTCAAATGATCTCTTTCTTGGGCTAACTGGGGGTAGGTGGGGATGGAGATAAAGAGGATCAGGCAAGGTGGGTGGATGGACAAAGTACTGGGAGAGAGGATTGGAATTGGGGGGGTACAAAAAATAAAAATAAAATAAAATTCTCCTTCACATTACAGGTCAACCTGAAATCCTTTGTGGAATATGGTCTGAGTTGGAAAACACTATCAGTTCTTCTTGTGTTTGTGCCTCACTTCCTACGTAGGAATTGTGCTCCAGACCCTGAGCTTGATCCTCAGCAACACACACACACACACACACACACACACACACACACACACACACACGAGACTTATTTTCTATTCCTCTATATAATCCATGCCCTTTCACTGTTATGGAGTAAAAGCTGAATACATGGCATTAATATGGCATTATCTCAGTTACATTCACCTCCCCACAAAGGTGTATATTGTTTAGCTATGAGCATTGCGACCTCACAGTGCAGAAGAGTGTGTATGACTAACGGAACGTACCATTTTACTCAATATACTATATTCAAAAAGACATTGGAAAGCCAGGCAGGGTCATACATGCCTGAAATCCCAGCACTGGACGCTGAGGCAGGAGGATCACTGTTTGGGGCCAGCCCAGATTACAGAGTGAAACTGTCTCAAAAAAGAGGAACACAGCAGCCAAAGGGACACATTGTAAACGTCTCTTGGAAATGAGTGCCCTAGAAAGGTTTTGCTTTTCTTACTGCAGCGTTGCTGGAAGAGCATCGTGGATCCCAGCATTCTCTCCTGCTTGCCTGGGTTACCTAAGCCTTGCAGCCTGGACCGATCCTCAGCCACACTAATTAGCATCCCTTAGAGAGTTCCAGGAAGCCTGGCTTCCTCCGCTTCCTTGGACGGACCCATTAAATGTCATCTTTTACGTTAGAACGCAACCGGAACTCGTTTCTGGGAGATGTGAGCTATAGTCTGAATCGGCAAACATGATCAGTTACTGTGTCAGCTCACGTTTCCAGGATAGGAATTTCGAGCCTTCGGAAGTCATACTAAAAAGTGACAGTGGGTGATTCTCTTGCCTGGAAGGAAAACACTGACCACTCCACAGATCACGGTCAACCCTCTCAGGCGGCCCTTGTTTTCCCCATGGGTTTTGTACTCAGAGCTGAGAAGCAGCAAAGCCAGGGTCCAGAACAAGCCACCAGCTTACAAATCCGTCCTGAGGTCAACAGACACCACCGTGAGACAGAAACCCCTCAGGTTCAGGACGTGGGGAGACAGACGTGGGGATCCAGGCTCTGGGCCAGGTTGGTCCTTCTGAGAATCATCTTTAGTCCTGGCTCAACACCTAGAAGTGGCTAGAGTAACGCAAGCTCCAAGCCGAAGGCCTCATGCAGCCTGGACATCTGTTCTTCACTTCCCTCCATGCTCCTTGAAAGGATACAGAAAAGAGTCCTGCCTCCTAGAGTTGAAGGCAAAAGCCCTCCACAACAAAGAGAGTCCTGAAGGCTGGGAGTAGTGGGACATGCCCCTTATCTCCCCAGGCTTCCTTGCTCCAAGGGAAGATGACAGATGCTCTAACCATGGCTTTTGGTGGGCAGAGCTGGACATTCTCTTGTTATTAGCTGGTTTTGTCTCGTTTGTTTTGAAGCAAAGGGCTTACTTTGGGCTTACTCTGTGGCCCAGGCTGGCCTCAGCTCTCTAGTTCCGGGAGACAGGTGTATTCCACCTTACTTAGCCCCTTTGGGGCGTTTACCATCCCCGTCCTTCACGAGTCACAAAAAGCCACGCACTAGTGGAGCAGACCCTGTATCACCTCCAGGCCTCAGTCTTGACCCTTTTCTCTCAGGAGCAGCCCACCTACCTATTCGGCTTCAGTCTTTCTCTGACAGGTTTTAATCTCAAGCTCCCGCACAACTCTGCCCTCTTCGCTTCCGCTGAGGCACCACGGCAAACCTTCCCGACTGCGCTCCAGCTATTAAGTTGTTGGCAACGTTATACGGTGGCTTTTGATTTGGATCAGTTAGAGCTAATAGCAATTTTCAGGAAAATATTAACCAAACAGACACAAAAGTCGCTCGTGTGGCTCCGTTCTCTTCCAGGAGGATTAATCGAGTTCGCTATTTACTCTTTCCTCCACTGCCGTGTTTTCTCACCTTCCATTCCAAACAAGGAAATGACACTAAATTCATTCAGTACAAATTTATATTATTATCTGAGGCATTTTAAACAGTGCTTAATTTAATTTCCTTGTTTGGAGTGAGCTATTGAAGAATAGTACTGCATCGGAACGCATAATGGGATCCATATAGCTGCCAGTCGCCCGGCCATATTCTCTGGTGACTTGAGAGGCCCCAGCGTTCTGTTTATCTCTGATTGCAATTCAGTTGTGTCAGATCATCTCTGACTTCCGTAAAGAAGAGTCAGCTCCTGAGAGCAGGTTATTCCCCAGACGGGCCATGGCGAGGCCTTCACCTCCAGAGATGTTGTGGCCTCTCATTTGATCCGTCTTCTGTCTCACTAAACAGAGCAAATCAAGTATGTTGATTGTTGATGTTCTCAAGGCCTGGCAAGCAGTTAGTTGTTATTCTTTCTGCTTGGAGGGAGAGGGAGGGGGGAGGAGAGGGACAGAGGGAGGGACAGGAGGAGGGAGATGGAGAACTCTTTACCAAGCATTGACAACATGTAGGGCATTAAAAAAAATGAGTGCATGTTTCATTGTAATCCTTTCAAAAGTCCCACAGATAGCTTTCCTGTCATATATAGCTGACCTCCACAGACACAAAATAAAATTAAAAAATATATATCCTGTGAGTAAATTGGCAGTGTTCTTATTTTACATCCAAGGGCCATGAAAAGCAGAGATGACTACAATTTGGCCAAGACCTGTGGCCAGTAAGAGGTCAGTGTGGCTCAAGGTGCTGCTGGCACTAGACAAGGTCACACCACTGTGAGCTACTATTGAAGGCCAGGTTCAGAGATTTCTTTAATTTCTGGAGGGTCTGCCTGAGGACCCCTGGCTGCTCTGGGGCTCTCTCATTCTGGACTTGGACTTGGCAAGATTCTTGACATAATAACTGGCAGCATTCACTGAAGAGGACCTATCCTCTCCTCCTCTAGGCTCTGCTGGGCTATCACCCCTTAGAAGGGCCAGGGATGGCTTTCCTGCCTGGTTAGAGGTAAGGACAGGGTATCCTTTGGCTCCTAAGAACAAAGTCTCAGCAGTATAGCCATATGGTGTGATAAAATACTCCCTCGTCCTCTCCAGTTCCAGTCCTTCTGACTGGAATAAACTCACCCAGGTTAATGGTGGACACACAACAGGACAGGGAGAGGAGGAAATCTGGTGTGAGATGCAACAAGCTGCACATCTCGTTTCACTTCAACTCCAGCACAACCTTCAGCAGAACGCTCTCACTGTTAGAGCAGCTGGTCCTCTAAGATGAAAGTAACAGCCAGCCTTCGTTTTCCTCTTGCAGGTGTGCACACACATACACACATACCACACCACACCACACACACAAACACACACACACAGACACAAAGGAAATATGTGAACATTGCTTGAGAGCATAAAACTTATAAGCCTTGGTCATTACACATTAATTCATTCCTCTGACGTCTTAGAGTTCTTGCTTCCAAAGCATCTTGTTGAGTCCAGTAAGTTTCTTTTTTTTTTCTTTTTTTGGTTTTTCGAGACAGGGTTTATCTGTATAGCCCTGGCTGTCCTGGAACTCACTCTGTAGACCAGGCTGGCCTCGAACTCAGAAATCCGCCTGCCTCTGCCTCCCAAGTGCTGGGATTAAAGGCGTGCGCCACCACGCCCAGCGAGTCCAGTAAGTTTCAAGGGTTGACTGGGCTCACAGAACATCATGAGGGAGGAATAAGAAAACAACTTCTGGCCTCAGAAGAGTAAGGTGCAGTTGGCATAAAAGCAATGGTAAAATAGCTGCAAGAAAAAGGGGAGCAACCATAGGGAAATAAAAATTCACTTCATGAGCAGGGATCAGGTTTCAGAAGACGAGATAGGGAGATAGCATCCTCTGGGGGGAAAGGGAGGACCAGAGAAGGATCATGCAGGAGGTGGTTGCCTTAGGAGGATCAGGACAAGGAGAAGTGTTTGTTCTCAAGGCATGACTAGCACCTGTAAGGATGTAGAGATGGGAGGACCACTTAGATATCTGCCTGAACAGCTGACTTGGCTTGTAGATGGAGTCCCTGTGGACCTGTAGTGGGAAGCTATACTGGAGGATGGACATATGGAGTCACACGTCACCCCAGATTCTGACCTAAAGCATGGGAATTACACACACACACAAACCCCGATGTGATTTTTAGTTTTTAACTAGTATGGGGACAATTGGGCTGCATAACCTTCAAGATCCTGTGTAGGGACTGGATCGATGGCTCAGGGCTTACGAGGACTGGTTGCTCTCCCAGAAGACCTGAGTTCAATTCCCAGCACCCTACATGGTAGCTCAGAACATTCTGCAACTCCAGTTACAGAGGATGTGGTACTCTCCAGTGGCCTTCTCAGGTACAAATCATGCATGCAGGCGGTGCATCGACATACATGAAGGCAAAACACATACATTTAAAATTAAAATTAATTAAAATAAAAAATATTTTTAATTTAAAAAGGTCTTGTGCAGCCTGTGATATCCTTTCTGACCCAAGAGACTTGTGGGACTAACGGTTTTGGATGACAGTAGATTCAAAGCCCATTGCCTTCTGGGAATTGTCCCCTGAGCAGCCCTGTGGGTGGTCTTAAGATCAGAGCTCAAAGCCCCAACTCACGAGGTGCTTTTGTTCAGTGCCCACCACCCCTGGCCAATGGGTAGTTGCAGCCTATATACTTCTGCCCCATCCGAAGCTGACAGTGCCCACTGATGGCTATCAAGTAGATCAGGCCTGGCAAACTCCACAGCAGTTCAACAGAAGTTAGAAATTTGGCAAAAACCTTTTATTTCATTGTTAGCGATAAATCCAAAATTTTGGTTAAAAACATTACAGGTCAAATAGAGCATAGCTCCAGTCTGCTGGGCTCTGCTTTGATACATCTGTCTCAGCTGTCATTATTAGATAAGAATCAGTTTTCATTTGGAAGTCATTGCTACCTGACAACCTTTAACAAGATTACCATTATTAGCCTGGTGTGGTGGTTCATGCCTGTAGTCCCAATATTCAAGTGGCTGAAGCAGGAGGATTACTGTGAGTTTGAGGCCATTTTTGGCTACATAATGAGTTCTGGGTCACATTGCTATGAAACCTCTTCTAAAAAAAAAGAAGGAAATTAAATGATAATGTTAATCGTTTATGTTAACTTCATGTGTTTGTTTCACTTTTAAAAAGCCATCACCTATATTTGATGAGATATATCAAAAACTCCCATGTATACTAATCAGTTAATGGCTAGCATAGTTTTATTTACTGTCTCTCCCCCATTTCCTGTCCTATTATTTTGAAGCAAATTTAGATATCATCTCATCAAATGTATTTGAACATGAACCTAACACATCATCAAGGGTGATAGCATCCTTTCTTTAATATCAGCAGGACGGAAGTGGAATCAGGAGGATTAGGAGGCCGAGGTCATCCTCAGCTACATAGCAAGTTTTGAGGCTAGCCTGGGCTACATGAATTTAAAAAACTGTTAATTCAACCTGTGCTTAAGTTTCAGTCGTCTATAGAAGTCGTCATATACAGTTGGCCTGACTCAGACTCTCACTGACATCTGCACACTTCATTCCTGTGCTGGTGCTGCTTTTCATGCTCATTTTTGCACGTTGATTTTGAAGAAATTATAATTACTAATTTATTTGTATGTAACTTTTTAACCAAAAGATTTGTAAAAAAAAATGTAATGAAGTTTTTGCAAGGCCAAGTTCTATGATTATATTAGAAGTTAGTTTGATATAGTAAGTCTTACAAACAGCTAAATTCTGTCAAAGAAAAAAATCCATTTTAATGCATGATTGAATATTGATAATTAATGGCAACTATGAGGAAGTCATATGCAAAGATTAATTACCAACTGAGCTCTGTGAACATTTTTCTTCCTTTGTAATCTTACCTCCTGAGAGAAACAGTCTATATTGGTCCTACAGTGAATTGACAGATATGTCCAGAAAAAACAGCCGCTGACTTTAATCTTTATTGGTCATGCTCAATTGGATGTACTTTTTTTTTTCCAGAGACAGTATTTTTCAGTTAATTTTTTTCTGTAATGCAAGAATCAGAAGGTGAGAACTTGGAGGCCTTTCACTTTGTCTTTTTTTTTATGTGTCTGGGTGTTTGTCATGTTTTATTTTATGTGCCTGCATGTATGTCTGTGCACCACATGTGTGCCTGGTACCACAGAGGCCGGGAGAAGGTGTCGGATCCCCCCTGTAAGTGCAGTTACAGATGGTTGTGAGTGTGGGTGCTGGGGATGTAATTCTGTAAAAGTAACCTCTGCTCCTGACCACTGGACCATGTCCCAATGCAGCCTGATAGAGGCAAGTCCCTAACTAAGGTTCCTTCTCTCAGGGTGACTTCAGTTGGCGTCAAGTTGATAAGAACTAACCAGCTCACTCTGCCATAGGAGTGTATAGAAAAAGATCACACAGCAAGCACAGGTTTTGGAACACTTTTTGAGACCCTTGTGATCCGGGTCTTGGACCACACCCTCTACCGATAAAGAGAAGCTGCTCTTTTTGCTATCACTTTCTTCTGCTGAGAAACCTAACGCCAGCATCAACGTGAGCGTCATAAGCTGACTCTTCTCATTGCTGCCTCTAAAAAGTTGCCCGAGATGCTTGCTTCAGAAGGGGACTTGCCTGAAAGTGATTTCTCAGGACCAAGTTCATTAAAACGAGGGGAAATACCGTGAGCCCTTCAGATAAAAAGGCAGAGAGGGGCAAGCTCTCTGTACACTGGACTTGCCCATCCCATCTTCAGCTCAGAATCATCTCCAGCTTAGGGGCCTTGGCAGACCCAGCTGTGACTGGTAGCAGCTCGGGTTCCTTCTGCAAAGGTAGCTGGTGGCGGGTGACTAATTACCCGCTTGACAACTTGTTAAGACAGTGCCACATGTGTCCTCCTTGGGTTGCAAATTGCCAGGTTATTGGTGGATTTCCTGTATGTGTACTAATTAGACCTAATTCAGCCCTGAGATTTCCACATTTGTCTTTCTGTCGCAAAGTTTGGGATGACAAATAGCTCACTTCATGGGGAGCAACCTAACTGTCTGATGGCTCGCTTTGCATAATGAAGCCGTTCATGAGGCCAGCAGTGTAAGAACGCAGGCTGGCCTTACAGAACATGGAACATCCCCCTGCATGTGGGACCCTGAGAAAAGTCTGCTTTGTCCTGTTATTTGTTTTCATAATGAATGAATTACCCGAGAAACATAGACAAGCTTCCAAATGTGACAGTGTGTGGATGCATGGGCACATAGACTCTGGTGGCCATTGTGTGACTGAGGGAGAAAGTTTAACTCAGGAGGGCTGGATGGCTAATTTTAACTATCACCTGGCAGGTACCCCTTCAGTTCTCTTCCAAGAAACCACCTCTCGCAGGAAGAAGACTTGCGGGAGCACCAAAAGTGTCAGTAAGTCCCTGACAGCTGGCTCCTTTCCCCTGTAGGCTGTTTATGAGTTCTCCCTGGCTTGTTCCATGAACCACTGTGCTTCTGGGTCCCCAGTGTGGGAGATGGGAACATGGCTGTCAGCTAAGGCCACTCGCTCCTTTTCACACTGGCTAAATAGCTTTTGTAAGTGATCTCAACACTGGCTCTAAATGTTTTCAAGAAAATTCTAATGTTTCCTTTGGAAAGAAGAGTGGCCTGTTGTGTGCCTGCTGCTGAGGAGGAGGATGGGAGGGTGTGGGTGCTGCTGGAGACAGGCAGGACATGCTTTGAGGTCTAATCTCACAGAGGGAAACAATGGGAAATGGAAGGCTGTAGCATCCCAGTGTCTGTGGCCAGTCTGTCCTTGTCAGACCTCTAGGCTGGGCCTCATGGTTCTGGCTTCAGCTATTTTTAATGACTTACAATTGCTTGGGAGTGGAGGCAGAACCTGGAAATCTGCCAGTGAGAAGACTGTGCCCACTAAATCCGTGGGTGTTTGGAAGCTATTCTGAGACAATTGAGCACGGTTAAATGGCTCGGAAGCCTCCTTGGGAAGCTGAGGCAAGAGGAGAAAAAGATACAAAGCCAGCCTAGGCTGTCTAATACAACCCCACCACAAAATAAAACTCAAGGTGTGCATGGTGGCACAGGTGGCAATGCTGGCCCTCAGGGTACTGAGACAGGAAGAGCATGAGTTGAAAGCTAATCTGGGCTACACGGCAAGTTCCAAACCAACCTGCGAGACCTTGTGTGCATGGTGGAGTCAAGGGAATCAAAAGTTTGAAGTCATCCTCTGCTACAGAGTATACTCAATGCTGTCCATGGCTACATGAGACTGTCATGATGAGGAGGAGGAGGAAGAGGAGGAGGAGGAGGGTGGGAGTGGTGATGATAGTAATGATGATGATAATGGTGGTGATATCTTCCATGTGACAAACATCAGAAGTTTGAAAGCCTAATGGTTTCTTAATCACCATGTTGAGAGATATTTGATCACACTGTTGGACGCCATAGATTGCGTTACTGAAAAGTCCTGTTTCTAGATGTGTTGTGGCTTAGCCTTAGCACACATCTTTAATCCCTCTGGCTGGAATACAGACATAGTCTTAGTACAAACCTTTAATCTCAAACAATGAAGGTCAAGTTAGTTTGTAGAAGGAAACAACCATGATTGAAAGTGAAGTCTAACTGAGAGGCAGATAAAGTGATGAATCAGAGAAAGATTCGACCAAATAGAATATTGCCAACTCCCATGAGAACAGGGAAATAGAGGCTTCTTGAGAGAGAGAGAGAGAGAGAGAGAATGAGAATGCAGAGAAAGAAAAGGAGAGAGGGCAGTTTTGCCGGGATAGTTTTACAAAGACAGGTTGCAGAGAAAACAAACTAGACACAGGTAAAGACAGAACGAGAATGAGAAGGATCCAGGTTAGAACAGATTGCCAAAGATAGTATGAGGCCAAGCAGAGCAATTCAGAAGAAGCAGAGAGAAGCCGGATTGAATCAATCTCCTTGGAAAGGAGTTTGAGCCAGAACAGCTGAGTTGACCAACCAGCCAGAGATCAGAAAGAACTATGAAGGGGTGAGCTTATTCAGCAGTAAGTCTCAGGGACGGAAAACACTCTAGACCTAGATAAGATTGTATAGAGACTAGAAGTTTCCAGGACTAGGCCTAGGTTAGCAGATAGAGGAGTAAGCCATGGAGGAGACAATTACATCAGGTGAATAAAAGTTACTTTTACACTGCCAGTGTTAAAGATAAGAAGATAAGAGTTTTTCAGGCCTGAAGAGATGGCTCAGTGGTTAAGAGCACTGGCTTCCTTCTCTTCTGGAGGACTAGGGTTCATTTTCCCAGAACACACAGAGCAGCTCACAACTATCTGTGATCCCAGGAGAACTGCCACCTGCCACAATGGGTCAGTGATATTCAGATATACACACAGACAAAACATCCACGCACATAAAATAAAGTAAAATATACCCAAGCAAGTTGAGCATGCTATCACAAGAGATCCCTGGCTGTCTGAGAGGGAGGGAGAGAGGGAGGGAGGGAGGGAAGGAAGGAAGGAAGCAAGGAAGGAAGGAAGGAAGGAAGGAAGGAAGGAAGGAAGGAAGGAAGGAAGGAAGGAAGGAAAGAAGGAAAGAAGGAAAGAAGGAAAGAAGGAAAGAAGGAAAGAAGGAAAGAAGGAAAGAAGGAAAGAAGGAAAGAAGGAAGGTCACAGGTTCAAGGCCTTCCTGGGCTAGAGAATACGTTTAAAGCTAGCATGGGTAACTTATTGAGACCTTGTCTCAAAATAAAAAGCAGAGAGAGAGCTGGGGAGAGAGAGAGAGCTGGGGATAGAGAGAGAGCTGGGGATAGAGAGAGAGCTGGGGATAGAGTTCAGTATTAGTTTGCCTCGAATGAATGAAGTCCTAGGTTCAATTCCCAATGCTCAAAGAGAAAAGGAGGTGGGGCGAGGAATGGGTGACCTTGAGGTTTTTATCTGATTCCATGAATGTTGAATATAAACCACAACTACATCGTTACCCTGAGCATGTCCAGTCACTGGGGCTTCCTGGTCACAAGTGCTCTTCTGGCCGGTTTTGGTAAGGACACCATTTGTAGTAGGATTGGGATCAATCTGTGAGGAGCTGGATGGCCCAGCAAGCCATCTTCTGCTCTGTTTCCTCATCGGCTGGATGAGAAGAAAGAGCACAGACAGGCTGATGACTGACTGTGTTTTGGTGTTCTGCCCAACATCTTCCGTCGCTTGCTCAGTCTTTGATCTTCGCAAGTCCCTTGAACAATTTTCATTCCCTTGGTGCTGTTACCAATGGGCAGGACAACTCTTGCCTCTGAGATTAATTAATAAGTATAAAGTTATTAGCACTCTGTGGCTCTGAGAGCACAGCTTTCAGAACTCCGCCAGTGAATGCACCTGGCAAAGGGGTTTTTTACATCAGTTCCTTAGTGGGGACCAGCAGGGGAAGAAGGTTGGCTTTGTCGCAGGATAGCTCCTGTCTCATCAAACTGCAGAAGTCCTGGCTCTTCTCTGAACCAAAGGAAGAGAACAAATCTTGGATGCTGCTCAAAGATTATGCCACCACTTGCACGGACCAGCCCTTCCATCCTGTGGGCACCTCAGTTTTCAGGCCTTTCAGTTCTTCTGAAGTATGAGAGGTCACACGGTGGGAGAACAAAGGGCACTATTAGGAGGTATGGTCCCTTTGAAGGAAGTGCATCACTGTAAACAGGCTTTGAGGTCTCCTATATGCGAGATCCGCTCCATGTGGAATCTAGTCTCCTTGCTACCTTCAGATTCAGAAGTAGAACTCTCGGCTCCTCCAGCACCATGTCTGCCTGCATGCTGCCATGCTTCCCACCATGATGATCATGGACTGAACCTCTAAAACTGTAAGCCAGACCCAGTTAAATGTTTGCCTTCGTAAGGCTTGCCTTGGTCATGGTGTCTCTTCACAGGAATGGACACCCTAACACATGGGTTTTTCTTAGTGCACCCTACTTACATTCACTCTCCTCTGCCTTTGTGTGAATATTTGCTAAATATGGAAGTGTGACAAAGAATAGGACTGACAGGAGATCTCTCTCTTTCTTTCCTCCCTCCTGCCATTGTCCCGGTCCTTTTGACAGACTCTGAATCAGTCCTTTATACTGGTTTGTTTGTTTGTTTGTTTGTTTGTTTGTTTGTTTTGTTTTGTTTTTTTGAGACAGGGTTTCTCTGTGTAGCCCTGACTGTCCTAGAACTTACTCTGTAGACCAGGCTGGCCTTGAACTCAGAAATCCGCCTGCCTCTGCCTCCCAAGTGCTGCGATTAAAGATGTGCGCCACCACTGCCTGGCTTTTTATACCAGTTTTAATCTAAGTAACTCATACCAAAGTTGAGCTCCCCTATCCCCATCCCCACATTTTCTAGGGTGAGTTCAGAGACCAGCAGATTTCTGAGACAGGTTTTGATTTGTAGCTGGGGCTGATCTGGAACTAAGTCTGGAATTCAGGCTGGTCTCAGACTCAGAGTCCTCTTGTCCCAGCCACCTGAGTGCTGGGATTACAGCCACCTTGCCTGGGTGAACTGGTCTCTACATCCTCACACGCACTTCCGGGAGGAAGCCCACCCCAAGCACTCTGTTAAGGCTTCTGGATAAGAAACAACCCAACCTTGATCTTGGTAGCATATCCTTCGACTTATGTGGTGCCCAGATCTTCCCTGGGCACCCACAGAAAGCACATAGGCAGAGGCGAACACCTCTATACAATGTAGAAAGTTCCAGAGAAAGAAAGGAAGGAAGGAGAGGAACCCATGGAATAGGAGAGCCTACACTTCATGCATAATCATTAAAGCACTCACAAGGTGGGGGCCAGGAGTGGGGTGGGGGTGGATGCTGGGAAAACTAAGAAAATTTGGAACTAAACATAAAAAAAAGAAATAAAAAGCATGATACAGTGTTTTTAGCTGGGTGGCAATGGTGTATGCCTTTAATCCCAGCAGAAGCAGGTGGGTGAGTTTGAGGCCAGCCTGTTCTACAGAGCTAGTTCTAGGACAGGCAATGCTAAACCCAGAAACCCTGTCTTGAAACATATATAGGTAGGTAGGTAGGTAGGTAGGTAGGTAGGTAGGTAGGTAGATAGATAGATAGATAGATAGATAGATAGATAGATAGATAGAGCATTTTTATTTTATTTTGTTTTGTTTTATTTTCTAAAGAAAGTGCAAAAACACCTGCACACACCATTCAGGCAGCTTTGACAGAAATCAAGCCTGCTGCACTTTGAGGCTTTCTTACAACACACGTCCTCCTCCACCCCCCACCCCATCTGTGTTCACTGTGCATTGAGTGTCGTCATTTGAATCTGTCACAGCACTCCAAGCTTTCCCTTCCTCACACATTAGGTTATCACACCATGAATCATTATGGAAGACCCATTCTCTGCCCCTAAAAGCAAGGAAGCTCCAGCAAAGTCGTTATCGGGGACGAGCCTTGTCTTAAAGGAACAACCTTTCCGGGCACACGCAGCACAGGCCGGACACTTTACAAAGCAACTCCATCGCATTTTCATACTCCCAACCCGCTAAGTATATGTGGTTTCAGTTTCCTAGTTCAAGTACCAGGTGGCGAGGGAAGAGGAAATGTCAAGTCCGGTAAATATGAGGCACTGAGATCAGAATGAGGCCATGATGTCACAGACCGTCACCGCCTCCTACTCCTTCCTTTGTTTTCCACACCAATGCGAGGTACCAGGCGTATTTTTCCATAGGCCTGAACAAATGATAAGCAAAACTCAAGTTAGAGGTTAAGAATACGGCATGAGTAGACTAGGTGGTGGTTGGGAGTTGAAGCAGAGTGAGAGACAAGAGAACAAAGGGCAGGTGGCTAGGTCACCCACAGACATCTGTCCACTCAGTCTGAGGCATCGCTCCAGCAGAGGGCATTGCTCCACCCATCTTCTTCCTCAGTCACCGTCACAGAGTGTCTGAACACCCACACTGCAGGGACCTGGGAGAGAAGGCAGGGAAGCAGAGAAGGACATGGAAGCCAGGTCAGATTTGCAGAGTATTGGCCCCTCCCTTGGGCCCTGGTCTCCACCTCTCTCACGTTATTCTTTGGCCCTTCTGTGACTACCCAGCTCTTCTGGCCTCTTCATTGACATCATATATTGTCACCTCCTCTGCTTCATGGAGAAACAGGATCTGACAGTCCCTCTCTTGCTTTCTGTCCCCTCAATTTCTATCGTTTCCTTGTGACTGCCTCATCTCCTGTAGTGAGTGCGTTCTGTGTTCTGATCCTTTAGCTGCCTGGCTGGTTTTTTATGCTGCATCTGCATTTTGCTGGCCTGCCAGTGCTTCTAGGCTTTAAACACAGCTGCAGGTAGATGACTTTCGAATTTCACTTAGAACATACTCTATCCACAAAGAAATCTCAGGCATCTCAAGATGGATGGTGGGCATCTGTCCGTCCTGGTTCCAGCTGAATCTTCCTTCATCCAAGTTTATGCAACTACATCTTTCCGACTACTCAGGACATCAGCTGCGAGGACGTCTTTATTTATCCTTTATTCTCACACCCAGAAAGAGATGGCTCCTAGTCAAATACATCCCAGAATCCAGCCATTTGTCAGCCTTGCTAGTCCCAGTTAGCTCCATCTTTCACTGGGCTTATATCAAGGGCCTCCTTGTGCTTTCTCACTTGGGTCTAATCTTGGCTTGGGACCAGCAAGATTGTGGTAACAAGTACTTCCTATCATATCAGCCTTTGGCTTACAACCTCCAGTAGCCCCTTCCACCCCACCCCCACTCCTACAAGGTCAAGCTTGCCTTCTGACATACAGAATGGTTTACTTTCTCTGGGCCAGCGGCAGCACCTGGGCTCTGGTGTTTCCTGGGCCACACCCTGGTTTTTTTACTGGTATCTTCTAGAGCTCCTCCATCAATGATTTTAAAGTCAGTCAAGGTTAGATTCACTAATTTCTAAATTTGGCCTTTAAGACCAGAGCTTAAGTGACCTTATCAGGAATCATTGTTCGGTGACTAGACCAGCACCTCAGAACCCTCACCATAAGACATGTCTATTTCTTTTGAATAACCCAACAGCTTTGTTCTCTTGGTTTCCAAACTCCTTTTTCTTCCCAAACTTCCCCACCTCCAAAATAAAACCAACCGAACAACAATGGCAAAAAAAGCAACCAACCAACCAAACAAACAAACAAAAAAAACCCTAAGTCCATTTTAACTTTAGGGGCTTGACCAAGGAAGTAGAACCAGAGTAAAATACAATACGTTCTGGGATCAGTTTTTTGTGTGTGACTGTGAATCAGTGCTTGCAAGAAGCAGATAAAACTTGACTGTGAGAGAATCTGCCAGCAAATCCCCAGCACACAACAGAGGCTGGTCATCGTGTGCCAGAGGAGAGACAGGAGGAGAGACAGGAGGAGAGACAGGAGGAGAGACAGGAGGAGAGACAGGAGGAGAGACAGGAGGAGAGACAGGAGGAGAGACAGGAGGAGAGACAGGAGGAGAGACAGGCCTGGTCATCGTGTGCCAGAGGAGAGACAGGAGGAGAGACAGGAGGAGAGACAGGAGGAGAGACAGGAGGAGAGACAGGAGGAGAGACAGGAGGAGAGACAGGAGGAGAGACAGGAGGAGAGACAGGAGGAGAGACAGGAGGAGAGACAGGAGGAGAGAGGAGAGACAGGAGGAGAGACAGGAGGAGAGACAGTCCTGGTCATCGTGTGCCAGAGGAGAGACAGGAGAAGAGACAGTCCTGGTCATCGTGTGCCAGAGGAGAGACAGGAGGAGAGACAGGAGGAGAGACAGGCCTGGTCATCGTGTGCCAGGTAGAAGAGACAGGAGGAGAGACAGTCTGGGCCTTCCTCACGGGCCAGCAAACAGATCGGTTGTTTGGCAATGACTGTTACAACAGCAGATCTGGGTACACGAGCTCTCTAAAGATAACATCTGAACTTGCGCTGCCGTCCTTACACAACGTGGGTGGATTCCAATAAAGGGAAGCCCCACCCGCCGGCAGACATGTTTTATTCACCTCACACTCGAGGGGTTCACTGACTGGAATTCAATAGAAAGTGTTCTCTGTGTGAAAGTAATTTCAGAAACTAATCTAGTTTATGGAAATGAAAGGCATCAAAACACAAAAAAACACTGTTTCTCTACAAGTGCTTTGCCTCAAATATTTGACATGGAAATTTGTATAATCCCTCTGGGGGCATGTGGGTCTCACCAGTGTTAACATCTTTTGAAATGAATTTCACAAATGTTTATTTGCCATGCCAGGATGACAAATAATTTAGAATATCAAGCTATCTTCCTGGAATCGAATACAATGATATGGATCTCCAGTTGTGGAGGTTAAAAGGTGTGAATTTTAATTGGGTCCTAGAAATGACGTCATTTTCAAAGACTGTTCCCATGGAGCAGAAGGTATCACTAACGTGTTTGGGGGGAGGGGGGCTTCAGATCTCCTGGCTATTTAAGGTAATGCACCTCAGAAATGACAGCAAATCCTCCGAGGCCCGGTTCTGCTTCATTTCCCACAAAGGAAATCCTTCTTAGTGCGTCTACCTGGAGGAACAGGAAAGGGAGGGAGAAAAGAGTAGGCAGTGTTTCCACATGGGACTGTTGCTTCTTACAAGGGCTTTTCAAAAAGAGCAGCGGGAGATGACTCTCCCAAAATGTTCCTGAGGTGAAACTGAACCAGGAAGAGGCAGAGGAGGAACCTCATGGTGTCCCATCAGCCGCTGATTCTGAATGTTCCCTGTTTATTCTTTTGGGAGACCACTGGATTTTTGTGTGTAAAGAAAAAATAAGAATAACTCATGTGGGGTCAACAAGATGTCCCATGGGTAAGAAGGCTCTCCATGAAGATTGATGACCTAAGTCCAACCCACAGAGTAGAAGAAGAAACAAACAAACAAAAAAACCCCAACCCCTTAAGTTGTCCTGTAATAGTCACATGTGCGCCGTGGCATGAGCTCTGACATACATGTATGATAAAGAAATCCATGGCAGGGGGACTACTCAAAGCCCGTGAGGTTTTGGGAGAACCTTTAGTCCCTGGTGACGAGCTTCTCGCCTGGAGCCACAGTATTATGCCTGGTGAGAGAGTTAGAGTGGGCACCATCTTTACAGATGCTCTAGCTATCCCAGCATACACATCTGCACCCTACAGTCCCAGCACATACATCTGTGCAAGTGCCACAGCTGGCCTAGTTCTGCTTGGTAGGTGAGAAGCAGAGCGAGCCGCTGACCAACATCTGGGAGCATCCTCTAGGATTTCTGAATACTTAAAATTGTACCCAGCCTTGAGGAGGCCTGAGGGAAGGACTAAGTTAGGGCAGAGGGGTACATAGATCTCTAGCCACACTCCCATTCCTATTTATTTATTTATTTATTATTTATTTATTCTTTATTATTTATTTATTTATTTATTTATTTATTTATTTATTTATTTATTTATTTCGAGCCTTGGCAGGCCCTGTAACTGACTCTTGAAGCCTTGACCTGGCTTCTAAGAGGACAGATGGTTTTCACTTCCTTACTTCATGGAAAGAGAATTCATGGAGAGGCCTGGAGACCCACAAGGCAGGAGAGGGTGGGTATCTGAGGAAGCTGCTTGCTAACCATGGGTGCCGGCCACAGGAATTAGAGGTTTTCACTACTGCATTGAAGAGTACAACCAAACAGATAAGATCAAAGGTTTGCTTTGGTCTTGTTTTGGTTTTGGAGACAAGAGTCTTGCCCTGGAGTCCAGACTCTCTTTAAACTCTCGATGCTCCTGCCTTGACCTCCAGAGTTCTGGGATCACATTTATGGGACACCACACTTATCTAAAGTTAATTTTTTATTTGACTCAAATATGAAAAGGTTGGAGCTGGAGAGGTAGCTCAGCAGCTGGGAGGGCACACTGTAGGGTGGTTCACAGCTGCCTGTAACTCCAGCTCCAGAGAATCTTTAACCCTCTTCTGGCCTCTGGGGGGTACATACATGTGTGGAGGCATTCTCACACACAGATACATATACATAAATAAGAAAAATGAAAATTGTCCAACCAATAATCGCTAAATACTAACCTAACAAAAACTAACAATAGTAATTATTGTTCTTGGTAATGTTGGGGATTGAACACAGGGTGTCACCTTAAGCATGGTCTGCTACTCAGCTACATTCCCAGTCAACAACAGTATCTAAGTCTTTTATATTTCTTTTCTCACATGACGTCACCAAAGCCCAGAGGATCTTCGTTATATACAGCGTGCTTCCGTCCAGAACAGCCACAGGCAGGTGCTCGACAGCCAGACTGAACAGTTGTATTGGTCTTGTCATTGCTGTTTGCTGATGCCCCTTCCCCAGTGTCACACAAAGGAACAGTTAGTTCCTCTATACATGAACTCACATCCAAACACAGACTCAGGCATTCCTCAAGGTGAAAAGTCACCCAGGGTATACCAACATGCAAAACTCCCCCTCTGCTGTTTGTAGGCATGAGGCAGATGGAGAACTGCACTATGCTTTTCTGTAGGCTACAAGCCATCCTCTTCCCCAGCGATGTCTTTAGGCCTCTGTGTAAAGTGAGCTGTCCCTCCATCTGCCTCACTTAAGCAGAACACGTGCTTAGACATGCACACTTGCCAAGGAACTAAGCAACTATTTCATTTAAATTCGAATCTGTTTTATAAATGGCTTTGCTTTTGGATTGCTTAAGCTATTCCGGTTTTCTCTTTGTTTTTATTGTTGTTTATTGTTCTTGTACAGTGTGTGTGCAGGCATGAGTGCCATGACAAGCGTGTGGTTAGAGGACACTTTTGTAGGGTCTGCTCTCCCCTTCCACATTTACTTGAGTTCTGGAGACTTGGGTCACCAGGCTTACATAACAAGTGCCCTTATCTACTGAGCCTCTGCCTCTCCTTATGAAACAGGGTCTCATGTAGCCCAGGCTGGCTTTGAACTCACTATATAGCTGAAGATGGAGTTAAATTTCCGATCCTCTTGCCTCAGCCACCTAAGTGCTAGGATTACAGAGATACACCATCACACCTGAACAATTCTGTGCTGCGGATGGAACCCAGGGTTTTGTGCACAGCGGGCAAACACTCTAAAGTGAGCTATGGCCTCCGCCCTAGAACGTTTCTCCTGTGTGTCTAGAATAAATCCACTTACCTAAAAGCATTACGTCTCAACAAGGTATCTCTCTTCCTCTGGAACAGAGTTTTGCCACGTAGTTCTGGTTGGTCTGGAACTTGTGTAGGCCAGTTCCTCAAACTTGTGGAGGTCCTCCTGTGTCAGCCTGCCAAGTGCTAGAATTCTATTGTCCCTGTCCTTACAGTAGACAGGCATCATAGGATTCTCTGACAGTCTTTTCTTAGCCATTCTCACCACTATGCTTTGCTTTTGGTGTTGGATATGGTTCCATACCAGTTAGGCTAAAACTTGCTTTGTAACCCAGGTGTCCTTAACCTCACCATAATCCCGCTGCCTCAGCCTCCCGAGTACTAGGATGACAGGTATGAGCTACCGTGCCCAGCAGTTTCCCCTTTGCCTGGTCCTAGTAGTTCTCCTGGCTGCTTTTCCTCCTCCTCCTCCTCCTCTTCCTCTCCTCCCCACGTGTGTGTCTGTGTATGTTTTCATCCCTTTGCAGTGGGGGTGGGGGATTCGATATATAGCCTAGATTTACCTAATTCAATACGTAGTCCAGGCTAGCCTCAATCTTGTGATCCTCTTGACCCAGTTTCCCAAGTGTTGGGGTCACAGGCTGAGTTATACCTGGCTCCTGGCCACTGGCCACTGTTCAGACATTCTCTAGGATCCATCTCCAGCAGATCTATCCACATTGCATGCCTTCCTTTACCGGAAGGGAAGCCCTGCCTAGGCTCTTTGCACTGAACCGACCCAAAGCACGGCCATGCCTATCTCAGTTGTGAAAGGATGAGCAGCCTCTGGAGATGCCTGGGCCTCTTTGATCCTTTGGGTGAGCCTGAAGGTTGAGGAGAGCAGGGGCAGAACGGAGCTGCTGAGTGCTTCTGTCTTGTGATGTCCGATGCACTGACTCACACAGGCTAGACTCATCATTCAGCAGCTCTTCTTCCTCTGTACTTTGTTTTCACATGAAATGGTCACCATTCAATACAGTACTGCGGCCAAGTGAGTGTGCCTTGCCTTCTTTGTAAACCCATTGTCTGATTTTCAGGCTGGACTGCCTGGCCTTGTGCAGGGCTCTTAGAGCTGCTGCCCTCCATAAGGCCTCATAGCTTTTGCTTTAGTGGCCCTGCCTTCTTCATGTTTTACTGGCTCCCACAAATCTGTGATTGGTCCCATGAACGTACATATTCTTGCCTTAGACAAAGAGCGAATTGATGTTGAGATGAAGTAGTTCTGCTTTTAAAGTCTCAGGAGAGGCAGGTACTGGTTCCGGCAGACCCAGAGCAGGACCAAGAAATCCACTTAAGCAGGTAAAGAGAGGCTGGGGAGGCCGGGTCCTTTGGTTTGATTTTTCTTTCGTGACACAGAAGCTCCCTCACCCCCAAGTGTGGCGAGCCATCAAAGCAAAGGAAAGAGAAGGTAAGAAAAGACCAGCCAGGCTCACAGTTGATTGTTCTGCGAGGAGGAAACACCGGCCATGTTGTCAAAGCCAACCTCATTTTCCAATTTCCCCAGCTGCTTTGTTGACATAGCAACAGTGGATTCTGAGAGGGTTGTTACAATGTTAATATGTATTTCTTGGTGGGTCTGCCCTGGGTTCTCCCCTCACCTTGGGATGCAGGCTGGGAAAGAGGCGCTTTTGGCTCCTGGCCATTGATAATCCGAATGCCAAGGAGCAGGAGAATCTATCTGTTGGCACACTCCCACAACTGGGTGAAGCTCCACCCCTGCACCCTCTCAGGATAGGAGGCCCTCCTCAGGGAAGGGCTGACTTCATAGATATTTAAAGTAATAGCTGCACCTTGGGGTACATTTTAGTCCTCCACCTACTTGGGGTGTTAAATGTAACACCTGTGAGCCATTGTGCAGAAAATCAATTACACCTTGGGCCCAGTGATAAGAATTCATCCCCCTGAGCTCAATTTTCAAAAGGTTTCAAAAGGCCTCCCACCTCTTTGCCTTTTTCCAATGCAAATGAGCAACACTGGGGAAATTTGCATGCCAAATTCCAGCATGAGTTTCAATGGAGTGAATGGTGATATTTATTAGTAATAGCGGTTGATGAGTAAGCGGTATTTAATAAATGCATGTTGAATGTGCCAGCCTTCCCATAGCACTTAGTTTTCAATGTGCCCTTCTCCCTGCCCATCATTTATCTCATTCTTAAACAAGCAAACAAACAACCCAAAAAGCAGAGTGACGGGAACACTGGGGAGTTAAGAGTCTCATTATTACTGATGAAGAAAATGAGGTCCAAAAGAGATTTCTTTATCTTGGTTAAAAATCACAGAGCTGATTCATGAGGTTGCTGTCTGCTTAGAGCTTGAATTTCCATCCTAGGGAGGCCCGATTTCCGCTGTACCACAATGCCTGGCGCCATTTTCGAGGGGTCCTAGGGACAAAGCAAGGGTTATGCTAAGTGACTGCAAAAAAAGAGTATAAGCAATAGTAGCTAACATCTATTAAAGGCTTACTACACACCTGTCGTGGATATGATCTCATTCCACTTTTTAAAATTGAGCTTTTTCGTTTGTGGTAAGTGTAGTCTCACAAGCAACAGTGGAAATGAGCAGGAACAATGGCAGAGGCCCACAGTTCCAGCTCCTGGAGAGGCTTCGGTGGCTGAGTTAAACGTGCGAGCATTACCTAGGCTGTCTCCATCAAGGTCAACATGAGCTTGAACAACTGAGAAGGAAACGGTGCCAAAAAGAATTGTTTTTAATCTAAAAAGAAAAGAAAAGAACGCAGGACTGCGGCTCTGGGTTCTACCCTAAGTACCCTGCCTCTCCAGTGAGATCCTACGGGTCCATTATGCAGTTTCTCTCCATAGCAGGATCTTGCAGAAATATAAACAATGTCAGAACACTGACACAAGGCCACTGACACCCCTAGAGTCAAGAACACGGCATCCCATCAGTACACAGTCCCTTACTGTGTTCTTTCAAGCCAAACGCTTCTCTCCTACGAACACTTCTCCCTGCCTGTGACAACCTCGGTCGGTCCGGTCGGTCCGCTCTGGGTACCCGTACTCATCGTAAGAGTGTAGTTCAGACGGGCTAAGCAGGAGGTGGGTTGTCATGGTTTCCCCCACTAAGCATCAGACGCATCAAGATTGTGGCACGTGCTGAGAACCAAGCTTAGTGGGCAGAGCCCTTGCCTTGCACGCACTCGTCCCTGGGTTTGGACCCCAGCATCGCCTAAACTGGATTTGGTGGCACACACCTGTAACCACAGCACTTGGGAGGTAGGGGCAGAAGGATCCAGGATTCAAGATCATCTTCAGCTGTGCAGAAGAGTTCAACGCCAGCGTGGAATAATAGTGAAACTGCCCCAGAATAATAACTGCTGTAGAAAGCGACGCTGTCGAGACTCTATGGTTTCAAGACATGGAACCCAAGGCTGGGCAGGGCTTCTAATTTAAAGATTCTTCTTTAACTCTTCTCTAGCTTTCAGTGGGCTCTAACGCAAAGGCTTGAACTCCGGTTCTTGTCATGACCGGCAGCTTGTCATGCTGGTTTCTAGCCATTCTCATAGATGTGCATGACTAGCTTATTGTGGCTTTATTTTGCTTTTCCCTAACAGTCAACCACGCCACATCTTTCCACATTCTTGTTTGCCATTTGGATAGTCTCTCTGATGAAATTGTTATGTCTCCTGTCCGCTTTCTATTGAACTATTTGGCTGTTTCCTTTTATAAACTGTTGAATTTTGAGAGTTCTTTATATATTCTAAATAGTATTGTTTTGTTTGTTTACATGGCTGGTTGATTTTTGTTTTGGTTTGGTTTGGTTTTAGGCGAGGATAATAGAGTATGTGATTTTCAATATTTCCCCCTGTTCTGTAGCTTGGCTTTCTGTGGTCTTGTTTGTTTGTTTGTTTGTTTCAAGACAGTGTTTCTCTGTGTAGCCCTGGCTGTCCTGGAACTTACTTTACAGACTGGCCTGAAACTTGAGATCTGCCTGCCTCTGCCTTCAAAGTGCTAGACCTAAAGGCGTGTGCCAGCACCTCGTGGCTCCATATTCTTTTTTTTTTTTTTTTTTTTTGGTTTTTCGAGACAGGGTTTCTCTGTATAGCCCCGGCTGTCCTGGAACTCACTCTGTAGACCAGGCTGGCCTCAAACTCAGAAATCCGCCTGCCTCTGCCTCCCAAGTGCTGGGATTAAAGGCGTGCGCCACCATGCCTGGCTCCGTATTCTTAACAGAATCTTTGAATAAAAAAAATTTTTTTTTAAGAATTTGTTTATTTTATGTGCTAAGGTGTTCTACCTGCATGTATGTTTGTGTGAGGGTGTCAGATCCTTCAGAACTGGAGTTGTGAGCTGCCGTGTGGTTGCTGGGGATTGGACTGGGATCCTCTGGAAGAGCAGCCATACTCCTAACCACTGAGCCATCTCTCCAGCCCACAGAGCAAAATGTTAAATTGGAGAGAGGTTTTGCTCACTTGGAACTGTTGCCTTCTGCCTTGGTTTCTCTAGAGCTGAGACCCTAGGCATAAGCCACCAGGCCTAGCAACATTTTAAATGTGGATTGAGTACCATTTCTTTTCAAAACTTTATTTGTGTATATGGATGTTTTGTCCCAAAATATGCCTGTGTACCTCAGTGCCTGGTGTTCAAGGAGGTCGGAAGAGGGTGTTGGATCCTTGAAACCAGTTACAGTTGGTTCTGAGCAACTATGTGGATGCTGGGAACCAATAGCCAGTACTTTTAACTTCTGAGTCATCTCTCCAGCCCTAAATCTAATACCTTAATTCTTAATTCTGGAGATCCTATTTGTGGTGTCAAGCCTAAGATCTCCTTGCCTAGCCCCCAAGTCTTAAAGATCATCTTATTGATTTATTTCATATATATATATATATGAAATATATATATGTGTGTGTGTATGTATATATATGTGTGTATGTGTGTGCTGCATATATATGTGTATGTATGTATGTATGTATGTATGTATATAATTTTCTACTTTACATTTTATTTATTTATTTATTTATTTTTTAAAGATTTATTTTATTTATTATATGTAAGTACACTGTAGCTGTCTTCAGACACTCCAGAAGAGGGCGCTGATCTTGTTACGGATGGTTGTGAGCCACCATGTGGATGCTGGGATTTGAACTTATCACCTTCGGAAGAGCAGTCGGGTGCTCTTACCCGCTAAGCCATCTCACCAGCCCTATTTTTGTTTTTTGAGACAGTTGTTGCAGGCTCTCTGCGGAGAGGAGAGAACCCAGTCCAGTCTCTCCCCGGCTAACCGAGATGTGAGTGTCTAGGATCGGACCTCCTGTCCTGAGAATAACCACCCCGAGCCAGGAGTCTGTCTAAGCAGGAACTCGTTTTATTGTATCAATCCTTTTGTTTATAAAGGGCTGAGAGAGGAGGGAAGGTTTTTTGCTGAGTTGAGATGACATAGGAGAAGGGGAAAGGTGACGAAGGGTATGAGATGACTGACAGAGCCAACAAAGTTATTCTACATCAGCAGTAGCTAGGCAAAGGCTGGCCCGCTTAAGCAGGTCGTGCTGAGTCACTCCAGTACGGAAGTGACTGAGGCAGTTTTCAAAAACTGCCAGGCTCTGTTTGTCCTCAAGGCCCAAACCAGGGCCAAATAGAGCCCAAAGAGTTGTCGCATGTAATCCATGATGCCTGCAGTTCTCCAGGAATCCTCTGTCTCTGTCTCTGTCTCGTCATAAGTTCTGTGATTACGCATGCATGAGTCACTATGCCCAGATGTTTGGGTGTTGTTGTTGTTTGTCTGGTTGGTTGGCGTTTGTTTGTTTGTTTGTTTTTCACTTTCTATTTAACTCTGACTCCTGTTACGGAAACTGAGGAAGAAGGAAAGAGTTCCATGAGTAAAACCCCGTCCCTCTCTCCAATTTATAATCTGTGCATAAGGAACATGACTGTGGTCAAGGGTTTTTTTGTTGGGGTTTGTGTTTGGCATAACTCTAGCATCAATTTTGTTTGTTTGTTTGTCATTTTCCCTCTCCACTTTCCAAATATTTAAATTATAGTAGATTACTACATCCAGTGCATCTAATGCTGGTCATTGAATCCAGGACTTCACGCATGCTAGGCAAATTGTCCTATCAACTGAGCCACGCCTCCAGATGATGTATTGATGTCATTGAACTCACCCATCCTGGAACTCATTGTAGCTTTTACCTTCTTGTTGTAGGAGATTAAAAACAAAAAAAGAATCAAACCAAAAAAACTCTCCGTCTTTATTCTCTTTGGTTTGATTTAGAATTTTTGTTATTTTGGGCTGGGATGTTGCTCTGCGGCAAATGATATGTTCAGTTCCACCTCAGTGCTGGGGAAATAATCCCAATGAACCATGGTAGTTCACTGCCCTTGGATGTGTCACAAGCATGGACTTACTTCAGTTCCCTGCCATTACTGCTTTTGTGACACAGATGTTGCCAAAAGATCAATTTCTCATCTAAGTGAGCGAGAAACCAAATTTTTAAAATATAATTTTATTTACTTTAGATCTCGTTCATTGTTCCCCCTTCCCAGTCACCCCTCCCATAATCCTTCCCCCATCACCCCTCCCCTTCTCCTCCAAGCAGGTGAGGCTCCCCCTGGGTATCTCCCTACCCTGGCACTTCAAGTCTCTGTAAGGTTAAGCAGAGAAGCCAAATTTTAAATTAGAAGCCATGTATATTGTTACATGCTTATAATCCCAGCACTTGGGAGCCTGAGGCAGGAGGATTATGGTGAGTTTAAGACTTCGTCTCAAAAAGTCAATAAATAAATAAATATCATAACTTTGAAAACTTTGAGAATATCTGGGAAATACTAATTTATTATTCCTGAATCTCAGAGTAACAATGCTAGGAAGTTAAAAACATTGAGATTTATTTATTTTCTTCACTGTCTAAATAATTCTAAATTCTGTCATTGTTAATGAATAAACGTCCTTTTAAAATGAAAATAAAAATAATAAACACATTTAATTAAAAATTAAACATAATTAAAATTAAAATTAAATGAATAAATGGCAATGTTTAATTTTGGTTTTTCTTTCAAATTTAGGGTTTCTTTGTAGAGCCCTGGCTGTCCCAAAACTCATTCTCCAAGCCAGCCTTGAACTTGCCTCTGCCTCCCAAATTCTGGGATTAAAGGCATTCCCTACCATTTTTTGGCTAATAAATTTAATTTTTAATTTTTAAAATTAATTAAAATTTAATTAAATTAAGATAATTAAAATTTTAAAAATAAATAAATAGATAAATAAATAAATAAATAAATAAATAAATAATAGTTTTTAATGTGAAACTTTGCAGTTTTTCCAAGACTTTCACTATAGCTAACTCTTAAGATAATTTGCTATATACCATGGAACACAAAAATATACCCTAGCACTTCAGAGGTACAGACAAGGGGACCAGGACCTTAGGGGTCATCTTTAGCTATATTACAAGTTCAAGGCCAGCCTAGCTACTCCAAAACTAATCAACCAACCAATTAACCCCATGGAGTCCGTGAGAGAACTGTCTCTTGAGCTGTGAGATGGCTCTCTCATGGAGAGCTTATTGTTTGGACCCCTCCCCCACACACAAGGCTTTCCTTGCATTGAGTGGCTTAAAATGTTATCATGTATAATGTTTCTGACATGAGCAGAGCTTGTGGACCTGCTTAAAGATCCGTCTCTTTCTTACTACTAGATCACCACAGGATGACTATCTTTCATCATGGTTAAAAGGACTCTACACCTGGCTGCCATAGCCCCAGTGGGGTTAAAACCTTTGAAAAAGGTCCTGACAGTCTAGATAGACTTCCTTTCCCTTTCTCCATAGGAATCCTGGAGAAACCCTATGCAGAACCAAATTATAACCAAAGGCTGTGATTCCTGTATATATGTCCCACCTCTTTATTTATTCATTCGTCTGAATTCATGTCTTTGGTTTTAAGCAAATCTCTTACTTTGTGGTCCATGCTGGCGTCAGACTTGTGTGCCTCAGTCCCCTAATTGCTAGGATTACATTTGGGAGACTACTCACAGCTCCAACATGGTTCAGCCATGCTTCTACTGTAGTCTAGACACTAGAGTCGGCACAGGAACACACAAGCAAAGTGTATTGTCCCTAGATTCAGTGTGATATAGGAGACACAAAAGCAAGCCACCACAGCTCAATAGTACAAAACCTGTAGAAGATTGTGCCTTCGTCAACAAGGGGATCTAGAGGTGGCCTGCTGCCCTGGCATGTGTCCTATGCATGTACACTCTACCCTGGAAACAATCTTAAGTCTAAGAGTCATCTTAAGAATCCCTGTGCCGGGCAGTGGTGGTGCACACCTTTAATCCCATCACTTGGAAGGCAGAGGCAGGCGAATTTCTGAATTTGAGGCCAGCCTAGGCTATAGAGTGACTTCCAGGGCAACCAGGGCTACACAGAGAAACCCTGTCTTGGAAAAAAAAAGAATCCCTATATTGACGTCTCAGCACTTAGAAGCTGGAAGCAGCACTTTGAGTTGAAAGCCAGCCTGGGCCACATAGCTATGTCTAAGAACCAAATGAAATCAAAGCATAGACAAAAAGAATCCCCGAGTCAAGAAGGATTTCCTACCTTTAGTTCTTCCAAAAAGAGCCTGAGCTAAAGAAGGCTGAGCTGTTGTTTACTTTGACAAGTGACCCCAGGCACTCAGAGGGGGACCCAGGAGGACACACAAGAGACAGAACAGAAAACCAGTATAAGAACACATAACAGAATGGCTAGTGCAACATATAAGTGGGCTTCACCCTCTCCCATTACTCTCTTTGACCAGGGTGGCTTTCTGACGTTCCAGGTAGAAAGAAATGCCAAAAAGTCTCCCTACACTGGCTCCTCTATCTCCTCCCACTGTCTCTCTCTGTGGGACATGGACTCCCTCATGCTTTCTAAGCATGGCTTGCATGTGAGCCAGGTGGCTGTGCTGGCTCACACTGGCAATTGAGGGAAAGAAGCCCCAGGGTAGAGTGCAAGAGAAAGGAACTAGAGCTGGGGAAAGAGGGGTACCAGGCTGCAGCTGGGCATGGTAGGATGCAGTGATAGTTGGAACTACACAATAGCCTGAATCAATACAAGAAACGGTGTTGAAGCCTTGAGTGGGGCACCCACCTTTCATCCCAGCACTCGGGAGTCAGAGGCAACTGATCTTTGAGTTTAAAGCCAGCCTGGTCTACAGAGTGAGACCTGTCTCAAAGCAAAACAAAACAAAAACAGAAACAAAACAAAAAACAAATGGCATCGAAGGTAACTGAACTAAAGGGAAAATTAATCTGTGGGACAGTAAATCATGGTAATACCAGGCTAGTGCCAACCATAAACTTATGGGCATTCCTTTCTTTCTTCCTTTCTTTCTTCCTTTCTTTCTCTCTCTCTCTCTTCCTTTCTTTCTCTCTTGCTTGCTTGCTTGCTTGCTTGCTTTCGTTGAGCTCCTACCCCAGCATAGCTATAGCCATTTTGTTCTATGCCTGCCAGCTATTTCTTTTATAATGCTGCTGTAATATGCCTGCCAAACATTGACACAGAAAAATAACTTGACTCAGAGCTGGGTCGTGCTGATCACATACCCTGTTGTGTTCTGAATGTTATGAGGTTTGTTAATCTTAAGAAATTCCACAACCATAAGCCTCACTTAGGACACTTCAAATTAAAGATCAATATGAGCTGCTATGTCTAAATGGCTTGAGTCCGGGCTGACCACTGGGCGACACTGTCAGCACCTGTGCATGAGCTCATTGTGGGTTTTGTGGTTTAAGCTTTATAAGCTGGTCCTGAGCAATGTTCAGCACACACAGCTTTTAGCTCTTGACTCTAAGCTATTGCCCCGATGGGTCAGTCTTTAGGTGAATATTCAATAAGCCATCCCTGTCTGACTGAGATCAACAGTTCTTGGTGCAGTGATCGGACCCAGAGCCTCAAGCGTGTTAGGAAAAACGCTCTACCACAGAACCATATACATTCCATTTTGACCAAGCTTTGTACTAGACTGAGTGTCCTGTGGCTTTAGGAAGGCTGTTCACGGAAACCATCCAGGTAGAGGCAAGTTTTGATCAGTCAGTAAGAGGGGAACAATGTGGGAGCAGTAAATAAATAGTAGTGAGGAGAGCTCCACAACATAAGCTCAGATAACAAATTACCTAGAAGACTCTGGAAAGAGGTCTGAGGTCTTCGATGGAGAGGAGGGAAGTGCTACAGCAACCTGCCACTTCCTCTTGGGACGACCTCCTCAAGGAGACGCTTAAACAAATCGACATAAAGACAGGAGGGCATCAGGGGCTTCACACGAAGCAAGCTGACAAGCCTGTGGGCAGTCGGAGAAGGTTGCGTCTTTAGCGAAGCTTAGCACAGTTTCTCAGCTAACACTGCCTTGCAAAATGCAGCAACAACACAGGCCTGAAATATAAGCCATGTTTCCTCAGAAGGCAAGGCCAGTTTTTATAAAGACCGGTCACAATGAATAGCCTTCTCCCTGCCCAACCAAACTTGGGTTTCATTGGAATTGAGTTACACCAGTGCTGCTCTGAACACACAATACTCCTCAGCTGGGAGGCGAGGCGCCACCACTGTGGTCGACAGCTCTGCACTTTAATAGGGTAGCTGTCAGAACCACTAGGCATCAATTCTGACTCCTCTTTCCTCGGTGTTGGAAAATACCTCAGACGCATTTAAAACTAAATGCCCAAGTGTTTATGCCAAAAGGCCAAACATTGCTGGGAATTCTCCAAGTAACCTGGGTCCTCACACTCCCAGCACTGACAGTGTATGAAACCTGCACATACAGGTTTGAAAACTTAAACCAAGGGGAAAGGCATAGAAAATGAGCCATAGATTTAAAAGGAGTCCCCCAGGTCTCCGAAGTTGTAGGTATATGGCTAGTTAGGACCATGACTTCCTATGTGTTTTCTATGTGCCAAGCCCTGAATGAGATGTAGTTAACTCATTTGATCCTTACAAAAGAGTGGAACAGACCACTCTCCTCATATTATCGCTAAGGAAATTTGATTAAGCAAATTTGCCCAAGATCACACAGCTCAAACAGAACCCAGAATTGAGAGCCATAATATTTATAAGCCATTTTCAACACCTCACCCCAAAGAACCAATATCCTCTCCAAAAGGGCAAGCTGTGATGTTCTAATCATGTGTCCTAATGTGTTAGATTTTTTCCGTTTTTTGTTTGTTTTTTTTCTAAATTTTTTTGTCTGTTTGTTTGTTTGTTTGTTAGGTTATCTGAGACAGTGTCTTCCTATGTATCCCTTGGTTGTTTTAGAAGTCACTAGGTGACCAGACTGCCCTTGAACTCACAGAATTCTCTGTGTGTCTCTGCCTCTTGAGTTCTAGGATTAAAGGTGTGTGCCACTGCCCATGTGGGCTTTTGGTTTTGTGAGCAGAGACATTACTTTTTGTCCTTCATTGCCACTGTCCTGCAAAACCAAATCACGCCTAGGTGCCAATCACCCTCGAGCTCCGCCCTTTTGAAGGCTGTTGGTTGAAATGATGAGGCTTAAGCAATCCTGATATATCTTCCTTCCATGACTTAGACTTGGACTGAGGACTGTCATTGGCTGACTACAGTCGAGGACAGTAGTCTTTCCTTTCTGTCTTTGAAGGATATTTGAGTGCACCCTCTGATACTGAGGGTGGCTCCAGGTAGACAACTTGTGACTTGGACTCTCCTCTCTGACTAGACATGACACAATGGGTCTGCCCTCTTTCTTATGAAGCCTCTGTGACTCACACAGATGCCCACTGAGTGCTTCCAAGGTCATCTTTCAAGCCCAGCAAGGTACTTGAAATCAACTGAATGAACAACCTCCACTTGTTAATTTTTTTAATGACTTTGCTCACTCTGGTGTTCCTCTTGGTAAAGCCCCTTAGCGTGAGCTCCGTGGCTCCCTCATGCCACACCCACACATCATGCCCCCCCCCCCGTCCCCCAGCACATGGTGGATTTCATCTCCTCTCACAGAGCACAATCAATATTTTGTTATTTCCCGTCATTTAGATGTTACTTGTACAAACATCAGTTTTAAAAGAAATAACATCAGAACTCTGCCGTCTCTGCAAATCAACAAGCAGGAGAAGTAAGAAGTGGATTACTACAGAAATCCTTTTTGTTCCCAATTGTAATCAACTATATTGGATGCGCAGGTTGTCCATTTTAAAAATTTAATAATGGGTTTTGGTCCTCTTGGTTCTATAAAAAGGGCATTTATAAATATTAATATGGAATAGCATGGAAAGAACAATACATAACAATAATGAGAATCACAGAATCCCATCACATTTGACACTACCATGTCACCAGCTTAAGGATTAGCAGGTTAACCTTAGAGTTAAAAATATTGCTTTATGATTAAAAAAAAATCTCAGAATAAAAAAAAAAAGCTCCTTATTGCATCGTGTGTTCCCTTTGGCTTCTTTATTTTTCTCCAGGTTATGGGATCACTGCTTCGATTGACATTTTGGGGGGAGCAGGCTTAGAGGAAGGCAGGTGGATGGATCTGCATCCATTCTTGCCCAAGTCACTCTGAGCTTGGCTTTTGTCTAATTCTAACCCCTGACACCACTTGAGTCAAAGGCCCGGCAACTAACACCCTATTTTAGCTGCACTCCCTGCACCCCACTCCAAAGCTCTATTTTAAATGATAAAGTTACTCAAGGTGTCAGTTTTCACCAGTACCTCTAAATGCATCTAGTAAAAATGCAGCAAATTTCATAGCAAATCCAAGTATTGAGATCTAATCGCTGCCTAAGCTGTGGGTTTTTTTTTTTTAATTCAAATCCGAATCACCAATATAGCTTAAAATGTAAATGAAGTGCAGAGAGAAACAAAGCAAGAAAATCTCTGATGGCCTTTCTAGCTGCTATTGATGCGGGGACCTTATCAGTCACTGAAGGAAGTTAAACTGCAGTGACAGTCTGGCTGTAAAGGCACCGGTAGCTACCTCCTCCCCAAACCCCCACCAAACAAAACACAGTTCAGTAGCCTTAATATAAAACAGGGGAAAAAAAGGTCAAACTAGACAGGCTTTGCCAAATAAATCCTGAAGATCCATTCTAATTCCCACACTCGGATCTTTTAAGTCGCCCTGGATGGTCCTTATCATACACTGATCCACACTTACTTTCATTAAAACTTTGTGACTTGGTATTTTTCAACCCGATAGCTCCACTAAACTAGTTCTCAAAGTGTCCGCTAAGCTGTTATGCATAAAACTCCTTTGCTGTCATGGTAGCTTCTAATATCACCTACTCGCAGGCAGCTGCTCTGGGAATGAACCTGATCTACATGCGTTCGTTCCATCTGAGCCTGGGAATTACTTAGCTTTTGCTTTGACTGGATGTTTTATGAGGAAGAGGTACAGTCCTCTGCAGTCCAGACCCTAAGTCCTCCTGAAACCAAACACGAAATTATCTACCACCCTGTATTTGTTCTGGAAGCAATCTACACAGAGCACGACTTTATCTGCTAAGATTTCCAACTGGGATTAACAGACGCTAAAACATTTGGGGGAGGAGGAAGGGACCCACGGAGGAGGAAAAAAAATGAAAATGAATGTCTTCCTCAACAATAGCAGGGCAAATCCAGACTCAGGCTAAGCTAAGTGAGGTTTCTCAGAAAGGTGCACAAAAAAGCAAGCTTTATTGACATGAAGTTAGAGATTGTTAAAGAAAAGTAAGAAACCACTCCAGGCTTTTGGTCATCCTGAAAGTGACTTCCGAGCTGGCTGGGTCTCTCTGGGTGAGAGTTTCCCTTCAGTCTGAGATCTGAGAGGAGCCTTTATTCCTGTTTATCGCTGTGGTCAGTATACGTTACTGCAGTCAACAGAATTATTGGCAAGGAATTTCAACAGAGGTGGAGATCATTGTTTCTAGGGGAAAGGGGATTAAACACAGAATAATCAGGAGGGCAGAATAACAGATCCCAAACCCTGTTGAATCTACAGTTGCCAGGGCTTCAGCTCATACCATGACCCCAGATGTTCTATCCAACACAACAGAAGGGCAGCCCAGTTCAGCATCCAGCTGCTGGAGGGGTGGGGGCGGGGGCTGGGGACAGAGTAGAAAATCAATGTCCTACAAGCTGGCCTGACCTCTTTTCATGGGCTGTCTTCAGGTGTGGGGAAACTGTAAGATCCGACACTAAGCCCATGATAACATTTATAAACTCTCAGGCCTTGCAGTCAAGCTAACATGGCTGAAACCTGTGTGCCAGGAGCTGGGTGATGTCTGGCGTCACAGTATCTTCCAGGATGGGGAGGATAATACACTATTCTTGAGTAGATTTAGTCATGTCTGTGAAGCATCTACTCTGGCTCCTTGCATGCGTTTGAGGTTGATATTCGGAAAATAAACATCATGATACTTATTACTGTGAACTCTGACTCTGCAGGTAGCAAGGGCCAGCAGAAGTTTTGGTCGTCACTTTCAGTCATTCTGTTGGGAAACTTCCACTGTGGCTGAACTGTTCTGGATTCTCCTCAGGACTTGGGGATGAAGGAAATTTAATTCCATATCTCTACCTGCTCCCACAGCATCATTAAATAGCATACTGTAGAGGAGTAAGGCATAGGGAGGCCTAGGTAATTCCCTGTGAACTCGAGGCAAGTGAAAAGGCCTGTAGGAAAACTTGTACTGTATTATTTTCTTCCCTCTTCCCAAGTCTCTTTCTAAGATGGCTGCAGTTGCTTCCCAGAAAGCCAGCAGTTACAGAGCATGCTCAGAGCTGCCCTCCAGGCTGAATATCCCAACACTTTTAGGAACTTCATTCAGATAACTGGAACTCTGTGTTAAGAATGGATGGGCCTAGAAGCCCAAAGGGTGTGGGAAGAGTCTGTCATTGGGTATGTTGCCTGTAGTCTGGCAGCACCCAGGTTTGGAATCTCACTTCCTATTTTTGATCATCTTCACTGATACACCAGAAATGGGTTAATCATCTCTCACTACCCCCATGAGATGAAACCTAGAGTCTCCTGAATGCCAGGCAAGCACTTTATCAATTCAGCTACATCCCCAGCAAGGGGTAAGTCACTTCTTTGAAGGCTACAACAAAAAGTTCAAGAGCCTGGGTGGCTGGGAGAGGCTCTTCAAAGAGGAGGTTGACAAAGTACTGGGCAAGGGGTCAGAACCCCTGGCCCTGGCTGTGTCAGACGCACTGTTGGATCTCTCAACCACATCCACATCCTTCAAATGAGGTGGCTGACACCATTAGCAGGGATTAGCTCCGAACGGTGAGATTATAGGGACGGCTTTCACTCTTCACTTGAGATGGCTTTACTTTTTTTTTTCCTTTTTAAAATAAGTAATTATATTATTTTAACAATATAAACTTTAAAAATGCTATCATCTGTCCACTTAATTGTGAGTGGGGGAGTGTGTATGTTTCTGAGGGGGTATGTATCGTGACAGATGTGGAGGTCAGCAGACTGACTGAAGGAGTTGGTTACCTCTGTCCACCATCGTGAGTTTTCAGGATGGAACGCATGTCATGAGGCGGCAAGCACTCTACTCACTGAGCCACCTCGGTGGTGGTCCCTACAATGTGAACTTTTTGTGGAATTATCCTTCCAGTGAGACTATGCTGGGCATAGCCAAGCAGGGGTGCCATCAGAGGCTGGCTCTGACTTAATGTGGCTATGACTGGACACTTCTGTCTCAAGACAATCTCCTTGGATATCTCCAGGCTTGACACTTGATGTTCATACCCTTCTACTCTAAGGCCACCACAAAAGTTCAGACCATTGGTTCTCTCCTATGGCTGCATCCTAGCACAGGCACCTGCATAGAGAGCTCCCATGGATTCCTGAGCCAGGTTCCAGGGGCTGTCCGTTTGGGTGGGACCTAGAAACCTACACTTACTCTGGAGCACTCTGGCTGTTTCTGGTACAATTGGGCTGCTACAGTGATATTGTCTGTGACATTTTAATATTACCAGGTGATCCCTTTAGGGTTTCCCAGGTCCCAGGATCCAGACCAGAAAACATAATCACCCATGGACAAACCATGCAGACAAACAAAATCATGACCTGCCAGTGCCCCACACACAGGTGCAGGATTAGTGACAGGACATGCATGCCTGGCCCGGTGTGTTTTGACAATACTGTGCTCCCTTACCCTATCCACAACGCACTGTTCCTTCTCCGTTCCCACAATGGAGGACACCCAACAGATAGCAAATTAACATGCAGCTATAACAAACCTCAGAAACAAACAAAAAATGGCTGGGCATGAAGTGTTCTTGGTTTCCAGAGAATTCAGTCCAATTTGCCATCCATATCAAGGTTGGCTTTTGATGCTGTTGATGGGAAAGGCCGTGAACAAAACAGCCTTTCTCTGCTAATTAATTCCCTTCGAAGAACTCTAAAGATCTTTAATTACACAGTTTGAAAAGCAGCAGTCACCCGATCGGGGCGATCGCCCGTGTGGCGTTCCTCACTCTGCCCACCTGAATGAAATATTTTCTTGTTTTCCCGGCTTCGAACACCTAGGATGGGCTTGCAGTAAATCCTGTCAACTCTATGCCTTACAAAAGCACTCTGATGTCAGGTATAAAGAATGCCCCCTACAGCTTAATGTCTGAGAAAAAAATTCCTAGGGCTGCGAACAAGGAAGGGTTTTGTCTCCTTAATGCCCAGTGCTCGATCGAGTGGAGATAGTACCTCCATCCATAATCTATGAGTGAAATTAAAGTTGTTGAAAGACATGGGGTAAACCAGAAACCTTTGTTTCTTTACCAAACAGGAAGAAAAAATTAAACCACTAAATGTTTTAGCAGATTTACTCAATTTCCAATTAAATCACAAATCTAGAGCTTCAAGAAAGCAAAATCTCCTCTCTCTCTTTCTAGCCATCTTTAAATGCACACACATGTGCAATATGACATAGCTAACCAAACTATTATATGTGTATATGTGCACATGTATGGTGTGGTGGTGGTAGTGGTGGTGGTGGTGGTGGTGGTAGTGGTGGTGGTGGTGTGTGTGTGTGTGTGTGTGTATTTGACCTGCAGGGAAGTGGGGGTGCAGAGAAGGCTATACAAGCTTGAAGGTGAACTAGGCCAGCCCAGTGGTGGTTTGGGGGAGGGCCTAAATCAGCCTTTGGGAAAACCTGAACAATCTACTTCCTCTCACCTCCCAAATCTGGAAGGTTCCATTGCCCCCAGCAGGTCTGAGCAGCAGGCTGGAGAGCAGGGAGGGCATCAGATCCGCTGTACAAGAGCACCCTCTGCCAGCTGGCACCAAGGACTGGCTGGGGAGGCCTGTGGGCCAGAGGCAGGGGAAAGGGCAGAGCTGTGCAAAGCCTGGCGCTGAAGGCCAGGCTGGAGAGAGAGTCTATCTTCCAACCTAGACGGCCCACTCACCTCTGAACAATAGCCGTGCAGGCAGGAGCAATGCTGATTTCCAAGGGCTCTTCACATTAATCCTTCCCCAAAACCCAGTCCCTAGGAACCTGAATGGTCCTCCAGACACCCATTCAGTAGAAAATGACGGGTGATTTTTGCCCTTGTCTCCTGAGATCTCCGGTGAGCACCGCTGCCCTGGCTGACATGTGTTTGTAAAGATAAAGTACTGGGCTACTTTAGGGGCCCTCCCAGGCTATTACAAAAGCAAATGCTGCCAGCTTGGGCTCTGGGTGGCTTTTCAGAATTGAACTGTTACTTTTCTTTTTTTTTTTTTTTTTAAATATGCAACTCTTTCTGAAAAGGATTTGAAGCAACTTAGAATAAAGACAAACACAATAATGTCATTCAACTAAAATTTTAAAGAGGCAACGCCTTGAAAAGGAGAAAGGAACAAGCACTGGTTATAACATGTAATAGACTTCCTATAAGTTAGCATCAGGTCACACCCTGAGCTTCCTGGCAGCCAGTGCGAAAAAGGGCAGCCAGTTAGTTTATACAATCTACTAGCGGGAAGGAGGATGATTCCCGAAAGAAGGCAAGTTTTCCTTTCTGCTTTGTTTTAGGACAGTTTACATAGGGAACTCTAAAAATATCACACATATTATGTTCTAATCAATTAATGAGATTATTATTGTAGAGCTCTTATACGGCTAATACAGAAATGATTCTGGTATAACTGCTTTTCTTTCTTTCTTTCTTTTTTTATTTCTTTTTTTCTTTCTTTCTTTTTTCTTTCTTTCTTTCTTTCTTTCTTTCTTTCTTTCTTTCTTTCTTTCCTTCTTTCCTTCTTTAGTGTGTGTGTGTGTGTGTGTGAGTGCGTGTGTGCACGTGCACGAGCACATGCATTTTGTTTTGTCTTTTGGTATTTTTGTTTGATTTTTTTTGTTTGGGCTTTGGTTTGTTTGTTTATTTGTTTTCTTGTTTTTGTTTTATTTTGTTTTGTTGAGACAGGATCTCACGTAGACCAGGGTGGTTCTGAACCCATCATGTAGCCTAGTCCTTCTAGTCCTTCTGGCTTAGCATCCCAAGTACTGGGAATACAGAGGTGTGCCATGATGCCTGGCCTTGACGGACCTATTTCTTGATATAATTTTTGGCATCAGCTACAGCTCAGAAATGGTAGCTTAGTAGAGGCGAAGAAAGAGGTGGAAAATGACTTGACTGAGATCATGCCAGCTTCTGGTGTTTCATTGGCTATTGTGAGATACCTACTAAGGGCCAGGTACTAGGACAGGTAGGTGTACAGATCAACAAAGATGTGGACAAAGCCCTTCTGCAAAGAGGGGTGTGATTTAAGCAAATGCTTTAAAACCTTTTGTCTCCAGAGAGGTGCGTTAGCAGGTGTAACATAACAGACAGGGGCCACTCAGATTGGAGTCTCAGAAATTCCTCGCAGACTGAGTGAACCTGATGATCGCTGGGATCTGGCTGAGCAGTGTAACCACGCCTACGCTGTGCTTTACAAGCCTCGATGTTGGCTTCACTCTGCCGGACTCAGTAATTCCGGGAGTCGTAAAAATACAGGACAAAATTCAGAATGAGGCGAGGATGGTTTCCCCTTGCCTTCTCATGGCTTGGTCTACTCCAAGTGGCAGATTTCTTCTCTGTATTATTAGCCAAAATTGTCCATCTTGGATCCACTTTTAGACCAATCAACTCACCACTGCCGTTTGCTTCCTGTGGTGATTGGCTAGTGGGAAAGGTTGCCCGCTCTGAAGTATAGCCGCTGACTCTTTCCGCGATGATTCCCTGGGACCCGGAGATTTGGGTACCTGAAGATTTGAGAATCTTGGGGAGGCTGTTGGAATATGTTTGGCTTCAGTGGAAAAAATATCCTAACGGGGCTGGTGAGATGGCTCAGCGGGTAAGAGCACCCGACTGCTCTTCCGAAGGTGATAAGTTCAAATCCCAGCATCCACATGGTGGCTCACAACCATCCGTAATGAGATCTGGCGCCCTCTTCTGGAGTGTCTGAAGACAGCTACAGTGGACTTACATATAATAAATAAAATAAATCTTTAAAAAAATATCCTAACAATTTGCCTATTTCTACAGTTGGATTTAATTCTTTTTCTTTTTTCTTTAATCCCCCCCCCCCCTTTGGCTGAGCATGACCTCACAGCAATCCTCCCACCTTAGCCTACTGTCCTGGAATTACGGCCGTGTGCCGCCAGTCTTTTCCTTTTGACCTTGTATTAGTCAGAGCTCTTTAGCAAACTGGAACAGAGTAGATCAGTATATATATATATATATATATATATATATATATATACATACATACATTCTGGGGTTCCCCAGAATGACTTAGAACTAACAGGGCACTGAGTACCTGCACATTGGTAGGTAGCTGCTCAGTCTACGAAGTTGGACATGTGTAGTACCCAAATAGTGCTGACTGCTTGGAAGCTACTTGGAGTGTGGCTTGTCTGAAGTCCTTGTTGGAAGGCAGAAGAAGCTGGATTTTGACATCAGTGGAGGATATCATCACCATCAACACCACCACCATCACCACTACCATCAGCACCATCATCACCATCATCATCATCATCATCATCATCAGCAGCAGCAGCAGCAGCAGCAGCAGCAATAGGATAGCACACTGAGCAGTAAAAGTGAAAGCAGGCAGGCAAGTACTGTTGCTTCTCCTTGAAGCTCTTTGCATTTGGGCCATCCAAAAGTGCTATGCCCTCTGCGGGAAGAATCTTTTCTCCTCAGTTTTTCTTTCCCAAAAATGCCCCCAGAGACCCTTCCAGAGGCACACATGTTGGCTTAATCTGTCAAGTTGCCAGTCAAGGTTCAGCATCACAGAAACTTCTAGTTTACTCCTTTGTTTCTGCTTATGCCTATCAAGAAATTATATCAAGTCATCCTGTATCTGACCATATCCACATGGACTAAATCTTCCAAACTGTTACTAGAATAATCGTCTCGAAAGTAAATAGTTTGTACCGGGGGTGGGGGAGTCCTCATTGCTTTTATCAGTCATTGACAAGGTGGCTTTGCTCAAGTAAGTAATCTACCACCCAAGCAGGCAACCATAATCAAATGCAGTGGGACACACACACACACACACACACACACACAAACACACACACAGAGAGAGAGAGAGAGAGAGAGAGAGAGAGAGAGAGAGAGGGAGAGAGAGAGATTATGCAGGAGGGGCTAGAGAGAAGGACCACTAATTAAGCCTGTATGCTGACTGCTATTCCAACCAACTAAAGTTCAGTTCCTAACACCTGCATGGGGCAGCTCACAGTCCCCCTCTTCTGGCCTCCAAGGACACTGAACATGTGGGCAGAGACACACCCATACACATAAGTAAAGATAAAAGTTAGCCTTAAAGAAAAATAAATGGAAGGAGGAGAACTTTGAGAAAAAAAAAAGAAGAATTTGGTGGTTTGGGAAGGAGATCAAAGTATTATATATAATACATAATATAATATAACCATATACAATGTAACTCTATAAATTATATATTGTATATAGTACAATATATTTAATACATATTTAATACATTATAAAATATAATATATAACACATATTACAAAATAAATACATAATATGTTATATAATATGTAATTTTATATTATAAACCTTATATACTATAAATATAAATATAAACATAATACATTATATATAATATACTATATAATATATTATTTTTATTTTTTAAAAAACAAAATTATGCCAACAAGTCATCCTATTTCACATTTTATCCATTTACTTCATCTTCCACTCTGTAGGATATCTATATATTACTGTATAATATATTATGTTATTATACATTACATATTATAATTAAATAATGACATCATGTATTTAGTTATATTATATAATAATGTATATATAAATAGCATATGTATGTGTGACAAGACCTGATTCTTGGAGGCTTGGAGCTTGGAGAAGCTGAAGTGCAGCTGATGGCTCTGAGACATCACCTCCAAGCTAGGTACCAGGGAGATGGGCAAGGCAGGCATCAAAGCCACATAAGACATTATCTTGGTGGTAGAGTCACACTTTCAGCAGATCAAGACAAATCTCAGACCATGTAAAGAGAGATCATTGGAAGAATTGACAACACAAATTGACATCAAAGAAAAACATCATCTGCCTCATGTCCCAGGACATAGTGGAACACCTAGAAGGTTGAAGAAACAAGATACTCACCATGCAGAGGTGCTAAAAGTTGCTGATGACATACTGAACTCTGGAACATCATTTTCCCAAGTTGAGAGAAAGCCAGGTGGATGTCTGAAAGTAATTGCTGTATGTCAAAGGTTTTATAAAATGTGCATTTACATAATATGTATGTATATATGAAATTGGGAAATAACTGAAAAATAAAGATATTTTCCTACTTAGCAACTTATTTGCCATGCCATCACTTACCAAGTGAACAGCTTTGCAGTCACATAAAAAATGAAATACTTAGGGCCTAGAAAGATGGCTCGAAGGATAAGAGCACTTGCTGTTCTTCCAGAGGACCCAGGTTAAATCCCCAGCACCCACATGGAGACTCACAACCATCTGTAACTGCACTTTCAGGGAAGCTGGTACCTCTTCTGGTCTCCACAGGAGCCAGGCAAACACTCAGGCAAAGATGAATACACATAAATATTTAAAAAATAAAACATTCATCTACATCCAGACACACACACACACACACACACACACACACACACACACACCCACACACCAGAACAGTCTGATAGAAGAAATCAAAGATTAACTAAGTAAATGGAGCAGTATTTCATACACATGGCTAAGAAGCATTCTGTGCCCATGGATAGGAAACACCCCATGGTCATGGATAGGAAACACCCCATGGTCATGGACAGGAAGCACCCCATGGTCATGGACAGGAAACACCCCATGGTCATGGACAGGAAACACCCCATGGTCATGGACAGGAAACACCCCATGGTCATGGACAGGAAACACCTCATGGTCATGGATAGGAAACACCCCATGGTCATGGACAGGAAACACCCCATGGTCATGGACAGGAAACACCCCATGGTCATGGACAGGAAACCTCAGTACTAAGATGTTAGTTCTCTCTAGATTCAAAGTAATGGAGCCCCAAATAAAATCACTGCCAATTTGTGAATATCAACAAATGGGGGGCTGGTGAGAAGGTCCAGTGGTCAAGGCACTTGCTATCAAGATTCGCAACTGAGAGCCACCTTGGAATTCTCACAGTGAAAGGAAAGACCCGACTCCCACAGCTTGTCCTCTGACTTCCATATGCAGTACAGGGCACATGAACACAGCGCCCTAGATGTACACACACATACACAAACACAAACACACACGTGCACACATACACACATACATGCATGCATGTATATACATTTAAAGAAAGGTAATATGGAAAGGAAGAACACTGTAGAACAGCTAGCATCAAAGAAGAACGTCAAGACTCACATAGAACTCTGTACTAACCAAGCAGCATGACATAATATAGACACTGACAACAGGACAGAATGCTGCCACAGAAACAGATGCATGCAGCTGATCCTGAAGGCAGAGGCACGTCAATGGCAGCATCCTAACCCTCTATCAACCCCATGCCAGTCAACATCATGAAACACTGCCTTTACTTACTACTTACTCTACAGACGTTAAATTAAAGGAACCCATAGAACACGACAAAAGGGATGCCTCAATATTTCTACTATATAACATAAGAGAGAGCCAGGTGACCTGTACTGTGTCATGATGTGTGCTCTTTCTCTCTCTCTCTCTCTCTCTCTCTCTCTCTCTCTCTCTCTCTCTCTCTCTCTCTCTCTCTCTCCAGGGTTTCTCTGTGTAGCCCTGGCTGTCCTGGAACTCACTCTGTAGACCAGGCTGGCCTTGAACTCAAGACCTGTCTGCCTCTGCTGCCTGAGTGCTGGGATTAAAGGCTTGAGCACCGCTGCCTGTTGTCCATGATGTTGTCAATGTGCTACCAAAAACATGATCTATGGAAGAAAAATTGATGAATTCAAGTTTGTTAAAATTAAAATGTCGATAAATCAAATAAAATCAAAACTCTTGCTCTGCAGGCACATATTAAAGAATGAAAAGACAGCTGTGTGCAGCAATCTGTCAGCTCAGCAAATGGGAGGCTCAGGGAGGAGGACTGTGAATTTAGGCTTAGTCTGGGTTGTATACAGACATTGCCTAAAATTTCGAGGAAAAAAATAATAAGATAAGCTTTATATTTTTGAGTTTTCATTTATTTTTCTTTTATGTATTGTCTTAGTTAGGGTTTTAGTGCTGTGAATAGACACCATGACCAAGGCAAGTCTTATAAAGGACAGCATTTAATTGGGGCTGGCTTACAGGTTCAGAGGTTTAGTCCATTATCATCAAGGCAGGAACATGGCAGCATCCAGGCAGGCATGGTGCAGGAGGAGCTGAGAGTTCTATATCTTCATCTGAAAGCTGCTATTGGAAGACTGACTTCCAGGCAGCAAGGGTGAGGGTCTTAAAGCCCACACCCACAGTAACACACCTACTCCAACAGGGCCACACCTTCTAATAGTGTCACCCCCTCCCCCCGCCAAACATATACAAACCATTACATGCACACAGATGCTTTGCCTGCATGTATCTCTGTACACCTCATGCCGTGTACAGAAGTGCTGTGGAGGGCAGGAGAGGACATCAGATCCTCTGGAACCGGAATGACAGTGCAGTGTGAGCTGCCGTGAGGGAACTGACACTCAGGTCCTCTGATCCATCTCTCCAGCCCCAAAGCATGTATTTGGAGAAAATATTTGTAAACCACTTAATCTGTTAAAGAATTTGTATGAGAAAACACACAAAGAACTCAGCTCCGAACAGCAATAAGACAACAACGAGGGCCATTCAAAAGGAGAGGAAAAGATATCTGAATAGACCTCTCACCGAAGACTACATTAATGGCAGAGGACTGTACGAGATGGTAGACCACTATGTCAGGAGTCACCTGTTTAAATAACAGGGAGGTAGCCCTTCATAACTGTTAGAATGGCTGAAACGCAAAACCAGGACAGCATTGAGTGCTGGTAAAGACCGTTCTTTGCTGGCAGGAATGCCAGGTGGCTATCTCCTAGACAGCATGGAAAAATTGCCATGGTCAGGAGCTCATGCCAGACTGGACTCTAACCAGCCAGAAAAGCCAAACTGAAATGGAGCTTGGTTTATCCACAAAGAGAAGTTTTGAACTGACCCCAGTCCATGAATAAATGGAGTATCTGGTTCTGGCCTCTTCCTGTATCCTTTCTGTCAAGGGGGGTGCTTGATACACAGCAAATGTACGTTCAATATTCACTAAGTAAAAAATAAAATCAAGGTCCCTATATTAAACAGTTATATTTGCAGCCCTTTTTTGAGATAGTTTTGTCCAGAAGCCTAGGCTATCCCCAAGCTCAGGATCTTTCTTCTTCCATCTCAGTGCTTGGATTGCAGATGTCTACCACCAGGCCTGGATAGGCACCTCGTTTTCAGACTTCTGTCTTCCTGCTGTCTATGGTGTGCACATTAGCTTGCAAGAACATGGAGAGCAGAATTCTGAGTTCTAGTGCTGTCTTAAGGAATGTGAGTCAGAACGAGTAGCCAAGTGCCCACACATCTGTGTCTTAGAGCTAACACCTACCATTGCATTATCATCCAATTTAATAGTCACAATAATCATCAGTGGAAATCAATGCTCTTCAGAGAACAAACTCAACAAAGTAGTCTTTAGCTTTGTGTTACAATGTTAAGAGATGGGATAGCCTGGGCTTGGGTCCAGTTTTACTGGGCTCTGAAAGTCCTTCAATGCTCTCTGATGCTAGGGGCCCACCCAGTTTTCTGGGTTAGAAAACTTGGAAAGAATTTTATGAAACAAGTCTGCAATTTTTGGAACAAAAACGGGGTCTCTTGCTATTTAAGTAGGAACAAGGGCTGATTTGGTGGCCCAGCCAGTAATGACATGTGCTGCCAAGCCTGACAAACTCAGTTCTATCCCTGGAATCTACTTGGGGGAAGGAGAGAACGAGCTCCTACAAGTTCTGCTGTGTGCATGCATGTAGCTTCACCCCCACATACACTACGGACAAATCAACAGGAACGAGGCGATCCATCTGCTGCTTTGGTGGGGTTGGGTGTCAGATGAGTTGACACCTGATACCATGATGTCCACAAAGGGAGGTGCACACTCTCAGCCCAGTTGCCTCTGTCCCCGCTCAATTATATCCACTTGTGACCTTTGACTGGAAGTCCTCTCAAGGGAAGCATTGATCTTTGAGATCACGGCCCTAGAAAGAGATAGGGATGAGCATCTTGAGACTAGAACCCATAACGTTTTAATGAGGAAATCATCTGTGTCCAACTTTAGAAGAAGGCAGACTGATTTGGGGCAGAACCTGCTCAGTCGCCTTTGTAAGCAGGTAGAGGATTCACACCATGTGTTCCAGAAAGCAGAGCTGTGACAGAAGCATAAGAAAGCAAAGATGCACACAGAGAAAAAAAACCCCAAGCCCAGTCAGTGAACCATCATGGGGGAAAGGCTGGCATGACAGATGACCACCCTAAACTCTGCTCATCATTGTCCCCAAGTGTCTTTGTAGTAGGCTCTTGACTACTGCCACATGCACCACGAAAAACATATTCTCATACATCTTTACTCAAGTTTTCCTTTCTTTTTTCTCTTTTTTCTTTAAAAAATTTACTTTATTTTTAAATTTTTTATTAGATGTTTTCATTTTATTTTATGTGAGTGTTTTGCCTACATGTATGTATGTGTACCACATGTGTGCATGGGGCCCAGAGAAGTAAGAAGAGGGAGCAGATCCCCTGAAACTGGAGTTGGACATGCTCATACACCACCTTGTGGGTGTTGGTAACCAAACTAGGGTCCTCTGCAAGAGCAGCATGTGCTTTTAATCACTGAGCAGTCTCTCCAACTCCAACCCAAGTTTCCCTAAAGCAATGCCAATAACTTATCTAGCAATCTTTTGTTGGACGGAAGGTGTTTTACCAAAGAACGTGGGTGGTGGGGATGGGATGAGGCAGAGAAGTAGGGAGATACATGCGTACTGTTTGGAAGGTCTATCAAGGAATGGCTTTCTCTGTTAAGGGAGCTCTTCATTTTCAACACAGAGTTCCAGCTCCCAGAGAAGTAAATGTCTGCTGTTCAGAAAGCCCCTCAGTCTGGGGTCCTCTGTTCTTAGAGTCCAAATGGACTATCTGAGAACTAGAGTTGGAGGAGCTCAGGCATAGTCCCAGGGTGTAGTGCAAGGACAGCACTGGGTTCTGAGGGAGTGCGTCCTGCAGGTTGGTTTGCATTCATGCCATCATTGAATTCTATCCAGCCCAAATACACACATTTTATAGAAAGAGAGGCAGAGGCATAGAGAAATGTGGTATCAGGGGAGAGACAAATGAGAAGAGAGCTGGGATTACAAATCCCCTGCTTCAGAGCTCATGCTCCCAGCCATATGCGACCGACCGACCCACTAGCTTTTACTCAGGGCTGCCTGGAGCCACAGGAAGCAAGGATGATGCTACCCGAGCTTACCCAACCCTACTTTCCTGTTCCTGACAGTAAGTTTAGGGTGAAACAAAGCTCCAAAGGTTTGCAGTTGAACAGTCCTGACCAGATGTGGCCCCTCCTACCAGGGTCTCATCTCCAGCCTCTCCCTCATGGTCCTGGTAAGCTGTCAGCTGGGTGAAATCTCTTCCCAGGAACAAGTCCTCCCTCTGGCTGGCACCAGCTTTTTCCTTTTTGCATGTAATTTCTTGGAAAGTTCCACTTTCTTGGGAACCATGGTCTCGATACTCTGAGAGCCACAGGGAGAGATATGATGTCTCTGTAGAACATCCTCATCACTGCCAATGGTTATAACATAGTTCTAAACTGGGTGACAGGGTCACAGTTAGTTCTTTGCCTGTCCCATTCATAGCAGAGTAGCACGGCCTCCTGGGACACTTTTCTTGCTTACTCTTGACTTTGATCTGGGCGGGGCAGGGCGGGGCAGAGGGCATGCCTTTGCCAGTGAAATGTTGGCAGGGACTAGAGACACGCTGGCAGAGTTGATCTTTATCTGCTAGCTTATTGTTGTGATGCACGCTGGGCGGACCCAGAAGAATAGCGGAGCAAGCCACTAGCCAGCCCCAGATGGGTCTCAGAGCATTGGCCTCACTCAGTTACAGATGTCCAAGCTAGAAGTACATTTTGTATGCTGTGTCTGACTTTGACTCGTTCCACACGAACAATCATCCCTTTGGCTTGTTTCTGCTTTCTGAGGACTCTCATGATGTCATTCAGGGTGACCTCAAACATCCCTTGCTTCATCCTCCAGATGTGTCACTGCTGCTGGCCTGTTGTAATGGCCGCTGCTTCCTCTCCCTCCTCCTGCATATCCTCTTCCCTCCTCCTGCATATCCTCTCCCTCCTCCTGCATATCCTCTCCCTCCTCCTGCATATCCTCTCCCTCCTCCTGCATATCCTCTTCCCTCCTCCTGCATATCCTCTTCCCTCCTCCTGCATATCCTCTTCCCTCCTCCTGCATATCCTCTCCCTCCTCCTGCATATCCTCTTCCCTCATCTTTGGGTCTCACTTTGTATCTCCTGCTAGCCTAGAACTCTATATCTAGAGCAGGCTAGCTTTGAACTCACAGAGATCCACCAGCCTCTGCCTCTTCAGTGCTGGGATCACAGGCATGTGCCACCCACCATCCCTGGCTTGTAATTGCTTCTTTTACCTATCTCATGCCCGAAAAAAAGGGCCACAGGTTGTGGGTTGTTTTTTTTTTTCCCCTGTTTTCTGAGTTTTTTCTTTTCTTGTTTTCTTTTGCTTATGCTGAGGAACAGGTCTCCTTTAGCACACACAGGATATCCCAGATCTTTGTAGGTAGCCGATGATGAGCTCCACATTCCATCCTCCTGTCTCTACCTTCCAAATGCTGGAGATTACAGGCATGTGCCACGGCTCCTCCTGGCTTGTATTCCATAATACTTGACATGTAGCAAGTGGTTAAAGGTAAGTGAGACGTGTTAAGAGTAAACGCTCAATGGTGAAAGTCACGAGGATCTTAAAATATTGGGACATCTGGCCTGCTTGCCCTGGGTACACTGAGATAGCACCTAGCACAGCTGATAACAGTCCCTTCCTCTGCAGGACTCACATGGTGACTCTCCATGGATGTGGGCCTCTCCCTTAGTGGCTTGCAGGTGTGTGTGGCTGCAGGACTGCCTCACAGTGGTTCTGTGCACTTCCTGTCCCCCTTGCAGTCTGTGGTCCCTCTTGTCCTATCACAGTCGCTGCCTTTCTTGCTCACTTCCAGCTTCGGCCAGCCTCGGAGCAGTGTGTCTCGGTCAGTCTCTCTCGGGTCACTGGGGTCCCGGGATGCTATTGTCAGCAGCTTTCTTCCTGTAGCATGACTTTGCTCCAGGCCTGCAGGCTCCTGAGGACTTATGTAACACACACACAAGGGGCTGAGGAGAATCAGAAGATGCTCTGGTGGACACGTTTCACTCCTTCCTCTCTTCTAATCAATGTCCTAGTGAACATTCTCTGGACTCGTAGTCACCTTCATAAAGGAAACAGGAATTCCCATCATCCTTTGCTTTCCTTTCTCTCTTCTTTTTCTCCTCCCTCCCTCCCTCCCTCCCTCCCTCTCTCCCTCCTTCCCTCCCTCCCTCCCTCTCTTTCTTTCCTTTTGAAATAGGGTTTCTCTGTATAGTCCTGGAAGTCCTGTCTGTCCTGGAACTCCATCTGTACACCAGGCTGGTCTCAAACTCAGAGATCTGCCTGCTTCTGCCTCCTTAGTGCTGGAATTAAAGATGTGCCCTTTAATCCTCCTGTTTTATTGTGGGATTTCTATCAGGCGTGAGTGTTCCCAGAAAAAGTTTTGTCATGCACACCTATGGTGACCTGCCTGCGTGGTGAAGGGTTCTGTCTGGTACTGAGCTGATTCTGCATGTCGCTGTTTGCAGTGACTCCCTGACTGTGGTGGCTTCCTGGGAGTGGCTGTATGTCTGGAGCACTAGCTCCCACTGTGTCAAGGAACTTCCTGGCTGAAGAAAACTGCAGTTCCAGATGGTCTGGTCCTGTAGAGCTGAGCGAGACCTCTATGATTCCAACAGCCATCTCGTCTGTCTGTCTGTCTGTCTGTCTGTCTGTCTGTCTGTCTGTCTGTCTCACCCTCCACTTCCACCCCCACGCCCGTGCATGTTTGTGTATTTGTGACAGCCATCTCTGTTGCTTTAATACATCTTTGTTAGCAAACCTGCTGGGGTCAGGTCTGTCCTTTACAAGAAAACCCTTTATGTGTGTGGGCTCTCATTTAGGCAGGGAGCTCAGCCTAAAGCCTAAACCATAAATCCCGCGGGCTGAACTCCTCTAAAGCTACCTTCCCCTTGACAAGCGCTTCTCTCTGCTCTGTCACCTAGCACACACTGGAGCATACTAGTTATGGAACTCTATAGAGGCAAAGTCAGATCTCAAAGGGACCGTGGTAACAAGATGCTCAGTGCACAACCCTAGCAGGGAGACTCACTCCGTAAGCACAAGAACAAGAAATCCTAGCAGACAGGAGGGTGCCGGCAAGTCATTCCTCTGCTGGCTCAGCTTGCAGTTCTCTGTGAAGTCTGTCTGTAGGTCCAGCTGCCCATCCGCCTGTCTGCCCCCCGCCCCCTTAGTGTGTGTCTGTATGTTTGTGAGGAAGCGTGCTTATGAGTGTCTGTGGTAGCCAGGGACTGGTTCAGCTGTCACTTCTCTGGCGACCTTTTCTCTTAAGACAGGTATTCTGACTGGCCCGGAATGTGCCTAGTTGACTAGGCTGGCTAGCCGGAGAACCCCAGGGGCCCACTGGTCTCCACCTCTTCAGTATGCCACCATGCTTAGATTTTTTTTGACAAGTTCTAGGGAATTCAAGTCAGATTTTCATGCTCAGAAAGCAAGCACTCCCTTGACTGAGACCACTTCCTTCTTTTGTTCTCTCAAACAAACAAACAAACACCCCAAACCAAAAACCAAACAAGAATCCAACCATCTATTGCCTTGATGATTCCATAATAGCTATCTATTCACAGTACAAAATTTAAAACTACAAGGAGCATAGAGCACTGGTTCTCAGACTTTCCTAATGCTATAAGCCTTTAACACAGCTCCTCATGTTGTGTTGACCCCCAACCATAAGATCATTCTTCATATCTGTAATTTTCCTACTGTTACGAATCATAATGTAAATATCTGATTGCGACATCCCTCCACCAAATATGGTCACATCACACAGGCTGAGAACCGCTGGCATAGAGGGCCAAGGGGAACCTTGGTCCCACTTAGGTGCTCCTCCCTCACCTGGAAGCCAGCTCTGTGGCAGCTCCTATGTATGATTCTTAGGTCCCACGATCCTGAGGTGGCATCTAAAGCTACTGTGGAGCCCTAGGCTCTGAGAAGGGGCTGTGGGGGTGACAGCTAGGATTCCAGGCCCATCAGCTTGATGCCTACAGAAGGTTTGATCAGACAGCAGGGACTGGGGAGCCTGTGTCTGCCCGTTCGTTCCCCGCCACCGGATACTCAGGAAATAGTCAGTTCTTGGCAGGAGGAGGCCTATACTCTTTTTTGTCTTTAGTTTTTGCCTGTTAGATTTTATTACATTCTGTTTTCCTTCAGCTTTGCCTTGCAGTCAATTAGAGCACTTACAGGTGAATGTTTGTTTATATATGTCATGTAGCTGTCCCTTCAGGGGTGGCTCTGTGCATCTGAGGCAGGAGGCTATGTTTGTATTTTAAACTAAGTGGAACGGGCCAAAAACCCCTCCCAGGCTGCGGAAAGTCCCCAGCGAGGCATGCATTGAGAGGGCCTGTGGGTGGCGAAAGGCACTTGCCAAGGTCCAAGCGTGGCTACCTGAACTGGATCCCTGGAACCCACAGAAAGGTGAAAGAAGAGAGCTGAGATCACCAAGCTGTCTTTGACCTCCACGCACATGCCGTGGCTCTCGAGCCCACATGCTTCACTCAAAACTTAAAGCCAAAATAAATCTTAAAAAAAGAGAAAAATCTGTGCTGGTTATAAGAGGAGGGTAGACCCTGGATAATCAGCGTGTTGGCAGTTCTCTTGTTCTCCGAGACTCATGCCCTGCTTAACGATTCGGCGCCTGTCTGTGATAGTCTTCAGGTCTGCTATGCTATAGGAATTAGCTCCACCAGCCTTCAGAGTGATTTACCAGCTAGCCCCTCCAGAAATCTAAAGACATAATTCTTTTCTTCTCCAAATTTTCCATCTCTAAGCCTTCTAATTCTCCTTCAAATTTTCATCTGTACAGTTAATGCAATCCAATAAGAAAATAATGCACTCTTGGGACGCTGACACGCTCAGAGCCATTTTATCCTGCCCCAAAGCCTGGAAAGTTTGAATTTTCCAGATAAAAAATAGTTAGAAATAATAGAATAATTCACTGTACTGTAACAATTAAATCCAGCAATTGAACATCATGCATTGGTAAATACAATGTTCGCGACAGCTGAAAGTCTCCCATGTACTTAGAGACAGAAACAAAGTTCTAAATCGAAAGCGTCTATTCCCAACCACATCCCAAAATGTAAATAAGCATTCAAGCATGCGGCTACATATCTTTACAGAGGCAATTACAAACAAGCCTGATTATCAGTTTAGGGAAGTCTCCAGCGCACACAGTCTTATCTGTTCTGCCCCCTACTGGAAAGAGCGTGCAAGGCCGGCATTATTTCTGATTAATTTTTGGCATCATTTGCCTCTGCGTCTGCTTTAGGAATGCAAAGCGTGAAATTTATAGTAGCAGGTTTAATATTCCATCTAGCCAAAATGATTTTGCTACAAGGACTTTACCTTTGGTGGGATATTTTGGGTTCGTTTCCCCCACCGCCTCAAGAATATAGATTGCTTCTTCCTTTCGTGGCAACCCCTGTCCAAATTCTTTTTAAGCTGTCACCCAACTCAGTACGTGGCAGGAATAATTTCATGCTGAGGGAAATGTATTTAATTCCACATCTTGTAAGAATAATTACTTAGCATAATGCCACTTAAAATGTATTTTTATCTGCAAATGCTAATGAAGCTACAAAAGTCTGAATCATCTTTTGAAAGAATTAGGGTATTAAGGGTGTTTCGACTCCACTCCCTTTTCTCCCTGAAGAAGAATCCAGAACCCACTAATCTGAGAGTGGACCTGCTGGCTTTGAGCTGGGTATGAGCTTGCTGACTTTGGGGACATTTAGGCACAGAGGCTTCCTCAAAGACGAACTTCAGGCTTCCTGAGATGCTCTGTTCTTACCCAGGTCATCTGAATGACCACTGGGAGGAAGGGAGGGAAGGAGGAGGGGAGAGAGGGAGTGTAGGCCCAGGGCCAATGCAAGCCACCTACCCTAATGGCCTGTCTGGTAGCAGGCTGTGGCCCTTGTCATTAAGAATCTTATCTCTTTGATCATTGGTGTGCCCAACCAGCAAAGAGCATTGTCCTATCTTTTGTTCTGCCCAAGGCCTGAAAGCAGTCAACAAAAGATGACAAAGAGTCAGGGGGCAGTAGCTGCTTTGTGTAGCAGCTTCTTTTAAATCCCTTTATTTTGGAAAGGTCGGAGAATTACAGCAATGTCACAAAGATTATTCAGGAAGCACCTGTCTACCCAGCTTCACCTTGTGAATGTCTCACACGACTTCACAGAAATGCACACCAGCAAGAAAGAGGCGGTGGGCCGCTCCAAAGGCTTTAATCTCACCAGTGTGCACTTTGCTGCCATGTCTATATTAGGTCTTCTTAGCTCTGTGACACCTTTCTCTATCTTTCATGATGTCAGGACATCTGGACGGTGCTCACAGAGTGTTCTGTTGACTGTCTTTTGCGTGTGCGATGTTTTCTCACAATTAATGAGTGGACCACATCCGGGGTAAGAGTACTACAGAAGCAAGGGTTTTCTGTTGGTGCTCTGAGGAATCAGGGCCTGCTTTCTATCAGGCTGAACAGGGACATGTGTCAAGGCTCCCTGAGATCAGGGGGCCATTGAGGAACCTAAGTTGTAAGGAGAGCTAGGTATGAGCCTGGACCAGAGACACACATTTGTCTACCCTCTCGTCTGCTTTCTCTGCTGTGATCAAGGCAGATGGATAATTGGGAGCACTTCTTTGCTGTGGGGAGACAGCACTCTTTTTGTAAAGATCCAATGCCATTAAGATCAGCAGAAGGTCAAGCCGCAGCCAAAGAAGGCGAGGGACTGGGGTGTGGGTGTGTGCAGCGATGTGCCAAAGGTAACGTGCTGCTATAAAACCCCTTTTGGGTCTAGTATAGCCCTCTGTGGATTCATCAGAGCTCCACAAAATCAGAGACCGAGATGCAGGCACCTCGGTGGGTGGAAACTAGTGACGGTGCGTGGAGAGGAAGTGGGAACCATTTCTTAAGCAGTGTTCCCAGCCATTAGAAAGTGTGCTGGATTCCTGTGTATGGGGAAGCTTTGTTAGTGGTAATGGGATCCTTAGGTACCTTTTATATTTACATTTTGCCTTCTTCTGCCCCCACACCCATAAGGGGCACCTTCCTAGGGTTTAGCATCCCTGTCTGTTTAGTACCTGTCTGAAAGCTGCTACTTAGGCCTGGTTTGTTTTAGGAGCTTAGGAAATGCTTATTAAGGAAAAATTTTTAAATGAGTACATGAGTAAGTGCTCACTTAGAAAGAAAGAAAGAAAGAAAGAAAGAAAGAAAGAAAGAAAGAAAGAAAGAAAGAAAGAAAGAAAAGAAAAGAAAAGAAAGAAAGAAAGAAAGAAAGGCCACTCTTATTCCTGGAAAATCTATGGCCTCACCTCAGGCTGCATGTGAGAACCCAGCAATGGCCATGTGCACAGGACCTTGACCTTCCTGCCCTAGGTGAACCCTGCAAGTATGTGGAGATGCTGACAAGAAGGATACTTCAAGTCCCAGAGCTCTAGAATCTGTATCATTGGTAGGACACTGGATAGCATCAAATGCATAGATGGCAAATTCTGAGATGGAGAAGCTGGAGAGAGGGTAGTATAGTTAGGCTTCTTTCTGGTAGCCCTTAGGTTTGAAAAACAAATATAAGAAGATTAGTCATCGCAGTGGGAATGGAGCCATGTGGGATAAATTATAAACATGTAATTTTTACACATCTATCTATCTATCTATCTATCTATCTATCTATCTATCTATCTCTGTATCATCTATCTTTTATCTATTACCTAACTCTCTATCCATCTGTCTGTTTATTCTTACACACATGCAAGGCTGAGACATGTCTCCCTAATTGATGGAACTGATTTTATTTATTCATTCAGTGTTTACCCTTTTGTGATGACCAATTATCTATATAATTTCAATAGCATTATTTATAGTTGTCATGGCAATTTAAATTGCATTATTAAGTTTTCCCACACCGAGCTGGGGAGATGGCACAGTTGATAAAGGACTTGCCACACAAGCAAGGAGACCTGACTTTCTCCTTAGCACTTATTGGGGACCCTGGGTATGCTATGTGCATGTGCTCCATGCCAGCCCCGTTTAACTGACAGACACAGAGCCCAGTGAGAGGACCTGCTTTGAAAAGCCAAGGTGACTGAAGCTGATTGGAGCTGACTGGAGCTGGCGAGATGGCTCAACAGTTAAGAGAACTGGCTGCTCTTCCAGAGGTCCTGAGTTCAATTCCCAGCAACCACATGGTGGCTCACAACCATCTGTAATGGAATCCAATGCCCTCTTCTCATATATCTGAAGAGAGTGACAATGTACTCATTCATATACATAAAGTAAATAAATAATTTTTAAAAAGCCAAGGTGGTCAGCTCCTGAAGACTGACCCTTGAGGTCGACCTCTAATTTCTCTCTATATACTTAAAGGTGTACTTGCATACATGCGAGCACACATCCCTCCCCAACACGTACAAAATTTCCGGTGTGTATTTAGTGGGTATATTTTAAGCAAATGAGAAGTAAAGTACCAAATCATCCCCCTTATTTTTTCCCAAGATGAGGCAATAGCCCAGGTTAGCCTCCCACTCACCATCATGCCTAGCCAACAAGGAGGCTCTGAAGACTTACATTACTAAAGGACAGAAAGCAAATAACCACTTTTCCTGGTAGCCAGCAAAATGGCCAACATTTTGAGCAGCTGTTGGACAGAATGCAAGCCCACTGATCCTCACAGTCTCACCATGGAGTCTACACAAGCCCCATTCCACAGAGAAGGGAATTAAGACATGAGGGCTTGCTGCCAGCATTCGGGAAGTAGAGGCAGACCTATCTCTGAGTGTAAGGCCAACCTGGTCTACAGAGTGAGTTCCAGAATAGCCTGGGCTACACAGATAAACTGTGTCTCAAAAAATAAAAAACCCAACCCAACCCAACCCAACCCAACCCAAACCAAACCAACCCAAACCAAACATGCAGAACTCAATAAACCTGCTGCTAAGTGGGGCAGTGGGAGCCTAGCTCTAATTGATGCTAGATATGTTGCTTTTAGAGCAGTTCCAGAAAAGGCTTGTGCTTTCTAGAACAGTCTGCCCCCCTGAGACTGTGAATTGGAGAGCTGGGAGGGATTAGATTTATGTTTTTGGCTTCAATGGAGGCAACATAAACATCAGGGACACGCCACTTCATGTGCGTCTTCATGCAGTATTCAGAAGGAGCCTGCAGCCTCAGCTCTCCAAAGGTCCTCACAGTGAGTGCCCACAGGAAACTGCATCTGGCTGTGGAAAGGGTAAGAGTGAGATGAAGGTGTTTCAGAAGGTTTTTTTCCTCAGACCAAGTGCACTATTAAAAATATATATATATGGTCTCCATCAAAATTGCAGGCAACTCACAGGCTTTCTAGAGCTGTCCAGCACAACTGCTGTGGGATGTCAGGAGACTGCTTTGAAATAAAACTCCTGCTGGATTTACTCCATATAAGTTCATCCCTTTTCTTAGTACTGATCAACTCAAAATATTCAACAGAACTGGGCCCTTTAAAGCAATACTGGTTTGTTCATGAGAGAACAAGCAAGAATAAAAATAGTGTGCTGTTAAACACTGGCCCTGTGAAGTAGCTAGCTCTAAGCCTTTATCAGATCCACAGGGAGCACACAGTACAGTTTGTATGGTTATAGATGGGAGTCTTAATTTCATGGGAGGCACCAAATTTACTTGCCTCCCAAAGATGGAAGGCCAAATTACTTTAATTCTGAGTCGACAAAAAACTGAAGTGGCCACTGAAGCAATTGAACTAATGGTGAATGTCACCAAGACTATTGTCGTGATAGTCTTTACTATTATATATATATATATATATATATATATATATATATATATATATATATATATATATATATATATATATATATATGTTTTTCAAGACAGGGTTCCTCTGTCCTGGAACTCACTCTGCTGGCCTCGAACTCAGAAATCCACCTGCCTCTGCCTCCCAAGTGCTGGGATTATAGGTGTGCACCACCACTATTATATTTTTATAAATCATACATAAAATTCAGCCAGATTTGGAAGTAACATTCTCATCAGCATGGAACTGACTTGTAATTAAGAAGCTAGACACAAGGGGCTGGAGAGATGGCTCATTAGTTAATAGCACTTGATGCTCTAGCAGAGGGTCTGGGGTTTGGTTCCTAATACTGATACATTCTTCTGACCTTGTGTACCACACATACACATGGGCACATATATACATATATGTAGGCAAAACACTCATACACATAAAATGTTACAGCCTAAAAAAACTAGATATGTATTATTTTAATATTTTATTATTAGGTATGTGTATGATGTATGTGTATGTGTGTGTGTGTGTGTGTGTGTGTGTGAGAGAGAGAGAGAGAGAGAGAGAGAGAGAGAGAGAGAGAGAGACATGCCATGTATATACGCACAGTGAACTGAGTTTTATAAAATAATACTACCTCAGGCTTGCTCAGGTGCATTCTTCATTAGGAAAAAGCTGGTTCGTTCTTCCTATGCTGACTTTATGATCCACAGGCTGACATCACCCCACCTTACATACGGAGAGGCTGTCCTGGCCAAGGGAGCTAAGTGCAGAGGTTAGTGGTTCATGTTCTGATTGCCGAGAGATAAGCGGTGGTATCAAGGCCAGTCATAGAAGATGAATATGCTCTGACTTAAAGCTCAGCAGGTTCTTACTTATAAGAACCACTGAGTGTGAGCTCTTTCAACCAGCGAGTCACACTGTCTTATGTCGGCCTTCTGCTTTCTGTTTTTCTATCGGAACATTATTTCTTAAAGATTTATTTTTATGTGTATTAGTGTTTTGTCTGTATACATGTAAGTGTACCATGTGCATGCCTGGTGCGGGAGGTTAGAATAGGATATGAGATCCTAGGGACTGGAATTATGTTGCAAGCTGCCATGTGGGTACTGAGAATTGAACCCAGTACCTTTGCAACGGCAAGTCTTCTTAATAATGGAGCCATCTCTCTAACCCCAAATCTTTCTTTTTCTTTTTACAAATTTCTTCTACCTGCTTGATTTAACTCTTCAACCAAAAGAACCTGAGTTTTGGGGGAAAAGAATCACCTTCCACATAGTGAGCAATTCCTTAAAAGGTACTGTAGGAACCCGTTGCTAGAGCAACTGCAAAGGGTGCCTGGTTTTGTGTATTAGTTTTTTAATGTGCCATTATTAGTTCAACAATCTTATAATGCTTCCTTTTTACTTTCAAAGCTGATCTTGAGGGTAAGATGATTTGGGTTCTCAAAATCTTCACTATTTCCACTCCTGTAGATTTGGGGTTCAAGACTTGGTATAACACCAGTGTCATGGGTTTTCTTGTCTCTGGTCTTATTTTCCAAACAGTGTGATTTCTTTAGTTTTGAGCACTTTCACAGATAAGCCACAACTGCAATTATTAAAGTTACTTCCAGTGGTTCAGCCCTTTAAGGGAATAAATATTTCATTTAGTAAAGAAAATTTAAATTTTCCACTTTAAAAATATCCCCTCACAAAATAATCCCTGTAAAAGCACCACTTCTAAATGGATGACAATGTTGATTTAAAAAGACAAAATCCATAATGTTTATTTTTTTAGTGTGTAATATGCAGCCTATACCAACATAAAGACTTGATTCCAGGGCTGGGATGTGGCTCCATGGGGGGAGCATGGCTCTATTACATTTGGTCTATTGTACTTTTCTTCCTCTAACAAGACTTTCAGCAGACATAACATAGTTCTGAGAGGATGAGCTCCCGGCTTTGGATTAGGTCTCTGATGATGATGTTGCTGTTGTTTTAGGTTTCTTTTACATCTGAACTTAGGACTTACCATATCCTCCTGTAAGGACACATGGACAAAAGAGCCAGTGTTGGGATGCTAAGCTGCGCACAGCCCCTGATCTACATACTGGTTTTTTTGACCATTATCTTAAAATGAAGCAATCTCAGCAGCTGAAAACTTTACATCTCTTCAAAATATCTATGACTGAGAATTAGTTTTCAACCCATAACGTATTGGTTCTGCCAGAAAGTTGCCCTTTCGAGGCCAACAATCGCTAGCTTCACGTTCCCAGTGTGGGGACCTCTGTCTGCCCTTCCCACCAACCAGCGTTTATTTTTTAACAGCATGAGCCAATCTTTCTAACACTTGCTGTGTTGATGAAGATACTTCTGTTTTTGCTGAAAAAACAAAACAACAGCCCTTTCAAGATGAATCCAGGTTAGTGTGCTCCCCTACAACCAGGTAAGCTCATCGCACTACTCTCTGGGCTTTCAAAGATATCACCCATGCTGATCCAAATCAAACAGGCCTTCGGAGAGGCCTGGCACTGACGTCTTCATTGAGCTCGAGCACAGCTAAGCCTCCAGTCCGTGTTTGCTCTGCAGGGCTGTGCCAAGAGCCTGGCTTTTAATGTTCGCAGCATCCTTGGAAACCTCACTTGTTTGGCGTGCAAGCTTAAGAATGGTTTTGCATCCACAACAGAACTTGGGGGTAAGTGAAAATGGTGTGTGTCTCTCAGGGGTCCGGAATTACTCCCTTCACCTAGCCACAGCACTTGAGTAGTTCAGAATCTTATTACCCTATGATAGTGCATTTGTAAAATTGTATCAGAAATAGAACAAAAGGATTTGCTGTAATAGGATTCGTCTTTTTAACCTTTGAAATTGAAGTGTTTTTTTTCTTCCCGAATATTAAAAGCACTCATTTTAACTGCTGACAGATATTAATGGGAAGTCACAATGTTTAACTTTTAATATGTAAATATAAAAATCTACTCTTCATATCCTAATCTGAAGACACCAAGTTATCAGCAGAGTATAATAACTTGACCCCCTCCACCCAAACCTGGCTTTAATTAAATCTCTTAATGGCTAAACATCATAGCTTCATCATCAGAAAACACTGAGAATATGAGCAAAGTAACATTTACAAACTCTGTTGTAAGCTTTCACATTTTTGAATACGTCATAATTAATTTTCATTTATTTTGGGTACAATTTGAGTAACAGAACATGTAAAATTTTTTAAAGATTCTTTTTAAAAATAAGAGGGACTAAACTCTAGGAACTGCGCATGCTCTCAACTGCGCATGCTCCCACCGCAGGACCCAGAGAAGGGTAGGAAGTGGGACGTGATCAGTGCTTTGCTAGTGAATATGGAGGCCACAATGCCCTTGTCCTGTACCCTCTGGAGTGGGCTGGTCTTAGGGTCCAGGCAGCAGGGCACTGGAGTGTGTGGAGAGACAGACAGCTCTGCCGGCTCCTACTTCCTCCTCCGGCTAACCTCCAGGCAGAAGTTGGCTTTGTGGGGTTCCTGTAGATCTGCCAACCCGTGGCACACCAGGGACAGGGAGGAGGATGCTGGCCAAATCCTGAATAAGAAGCCATCTCCTCACGCCCTCCTCAGCCTCGGGGGCTGGACTGAAGGGAGGCCTTTATCTGATTTTATGCTGTTATGCTCCAGCCAAGGAAAAGCAATCACAATGAAGGAAAAGCAACTTTAGCTTCACACAGGAGAAAGGAAAAGGTTCTTCCAAGTACCTGACTGGCAATGAAGGCTAGCCAAGGCTAACCATCCTTAAATAATATTTCCATTTGAAATTTTTTCATTTACTGATGGTTTTGAGGAGTTTAAATAGTTGTGATTTTATCTGGCTCACGCTATATATATTATTGCTTTGTCAAGGAGGTCGAATGTCACTGCTGTACAAATATCAGATAACCTATATGCCATGTGCTAATACTACTCATGTGCAAAGCACGCCCAGCAGCAGACATGCCTACACGCTGATACACATTTCAAAGGTGTTCTCAAAGAGGCCTCAGTTGCTCGTGAGCCTAGACAGAAAATGTTCCTTTTAATAAATACCGTGTGGGTATGCAGAATCTCAGAAGAATAATCACACATACAGGATGTTCAGAAACAAACATTGTCACCACACACTCAAGAATTGGTTTTTCTGAACCAATAAAGGCTTTCTGAAGAAATGTTTGGATTTTATTGTCCTTCTCTCCCAGGAAAGGGAAAGTCATAATCTTCTATAATTTCTTTCGAGCCGATAGCCGTAGACAATTTACCAGTGCTTCCTCCCATGCTCACACCGCACTGAGCTCCAACAGGTTTTTGTTTTAAGGTGAACCAGGTTTCTGGCTCTTCCCTGCGGAGAAGTTACTTTCAAGTCAGTGAAAGTTCTTGGCCCATGATTAAAAGTCTTTGCCAATTAGTACTCAACAACTTCAATTCGGTTTTTTCTGGTTCAAGATGAGCAGGAGCCTAATAAGGCTGTGATAAAAGGGCAAAAGGCACAGAGAGCCAAAAGCGGATTAATGAGCCCCTCCATGTATTTGTCTTCCTAACAGCTGAACTGTTACAACTATTGACACTCTTCAAAAGGTTCCGCTCTGAACCCTGTCCAGGCACTGCAGGCTCCAATGGACATCTTCAAATCCAGAGAATGGAGGAGCAAGAGCTTCCCCTGTGTGATGCCAAAACCAACAAAGCCCCACGGATCAGGTAATGAAACTTCAGCTTTCCCCCCTTTGAGATTTATTTACTGGCAGCTGACAAGGGGCAAATTCAGCTCGAATTGTGCAGTCAAGGCCCTGTCAAGCCTTTAGAGGCACCCTTGACTTGAAGCTCCATCATGACTGGCATTTCACTCAAAAGCCCTCGGCACTGGTCCTTAACCGCTTATGACATCACAAAGGACACTCCGGACAGATGCCTACATGGCATCCTGCAGCATTTTAAAAGAGAATTAGTGGTTTTAATTATGGTCGTAGTATGAAAGGGAGCCATGCAAGCTCCACGGGAGACCTTTGATCAGACCCTTTTGCTAGTACAATGCCACGGAACTGTGACTATTCCTGGTAAGGGGCCTTTTCTTGCTGAATGACTCACCAGTGATCTTTGAATGCAGACAAGCTTCTAGTCCTCCCTCTTCATTAGTGAGCATTTCTATACAGGGGCCTATATAGTGCTCGGAGTCTAGGAGCTATACAATCAGGGGGAAAGAATCCCTACAGATTCTGGCCTCTACTTAGGAAGTGCTAAAGGACTCTGAGTGACTTTATTCATTAAAACAGGTTGCTATTAATTAACTGTCATAATAAAATAAAGAACTATTATTATNCCTCCCTCTTCATTAGTGAGCATTTCTATACAGGGGCCTATATAGTGCTCGGAGTCTAGGAGCTATACAATCAGGGGGAAAGAATCCCTACAGATTCTGGCCTCTACTTAGGAAGTGCTAAAGGACTCTGAGTGACTTTATTCATTAAAACAGGTTGCTATTAATTAACTGTCATAATAAAATAAAGAACTATTATTATCTGCATTTCTTGCTATGTTCTCTTTAGTAATATGTATAAAAGATGCCTGAAACAGAAATGAATTTATTGAACGACGTCCTCACCCCCACTCTCGCCAATGCCCCTTTGTTCATCTGGGCAGCTACTTCCTAATTACTGGGTCTAGATCTGTGAAACCAAAGAGAGGACAACATAAATATGAAATTAATTAAAGACATATAAAATGCCTTTTTAATTTGCCCATTTCTGCAACAGAAATGAGCGAACTTGAAGTTAGCTTTCCTTTTCAGGGGCCGTAGAACTAAGATGATAAAACTCAAAGTTAAAATAAAACCAGGTACTTGGTATATAGTATAAAACTTAAGACTAAAATAGTTATAGTTAACAAGGGAAAAAGGAATTGTAATGAGGTATATAACAAGAATTATTTTTTAGAAACTATCCCACTTACAGGAAATAGAAAATGACTTTGGTCTGCAATATTTCTTAAGAATTTACCCTTGGATCTCAACAAGCATGGAGACATGTCTCCAATGTCCGTGGAGACAGTTCCTTCTCAGCTAGAACCTCAGTCAGTCGCTCCTTGAGGACTACAGATGTTTTGGTATGCTTCTCATGGTAACGCTAATTTGGCAATGTGAGATAAACAGGATTTTTGCATAAGGCCTACATTTCAGCCATTAACACGTTTCTGCTGCTCTTGATACTTATTTCCAGGAGATAAATGAGATTTCCACTTTTTTGATGCAGCTTCTTCACTTGAAGGGAAAATTCTTGGACTTTAGAAACTTTGGGAGCAGAGCAGTGAGCAGGGCTACCACACTTTGCTGGCACACACCTTGGGGAGCAGAGCAGTGAGCAGGGCTACCACACTTTGCTGGCTCACACCTTGGGAGCAGAGTGGTGAGCAGGGCTACCACACTTTGCTGGCTCACACCTTTTTCATATCTCTTAGACTTTGCAGTTCTCTTCTTAGATGCTTGAGAGCAGCTATAATGTCTGCTCGCTGTGGATCATTTTGAGCTTTCTGGGTGTAGAGATGAAAATGTCTGATGGTTTCAGACAGCAGGACTTCAGGGTCTATGCCGGTCCCTGGAAGGCGTAGCATGCGCTCACAGGCAATGGCGTAGTTCTTGTGCCAATTTACTGGGTGTTCCTCTTGCAAGTACACAATCTCCTTATAAAGCTAGAAGACAGCAAATGTTGGGATCCCATTGTTATCTTGGTGCATTTTCTCATTTCAATACCAGAAAACAGAGAAGAATTAATAACACAAGGAAAAAAAAATCCAAGCAGCCTACAGTAAAAATCTAATCATTGCCAGGCCATGCAGAAAATTCAGGGATGCTATGATGTAATTACTGCAGTCGCAGGAGGCAAAGGTGCCCCATCTGAAACTGCTTCTGGGGCTTCGGATGCTGCGGGACCCCGAGACACACTGTGCCAGGACAAAGTGCTCTTCCTCCAGAAAGATGTTCTGGGAAAGGATTTAGTTCTAACTGAAGGAAAGCTATTTATTCAACAGGCCGAGTGGCTAAACCTCTAAATTTAGCTGCTGGGGGGGAAAAAAACGCAGCTTTCTTTAGTAGATAGTGTAGAAAAAAAGAACTTGGCAGAATTTAACTTCTGTTTCTCATTATTTATATGGATTTCTCTCTACATGAAACAATAGTAGCCTTAGCAACAATACAATCCGAACAATCCCATTGTTATCAAGTGTTCCTGGCACAACAGAATCAAGAATTCCCTAAAAGGGCAATTCTGAAAGTCTTCACAGCACCCTACAACTCACTATCTTAGCAGCCAAATCCTTGCCCATATAAACTCAGAATTTTGGATTTCCCAACTGCAGAGACAGGAGAAGCAAGTAGAATAATAAATTAAAAAAAAATTGTGCGTGTGCTCTCACACATCCACGCGGGCACGGGAGCACCACGGGAGCATCACGGGAGCACCACAGTGCACATAATGGAGTTCAGAGGACAAGTCTGGGGAGTTAGTTCTATCTTTCAACTATGTAGGTTCTGAGGATCGGACTCTGCTCATCAGGTTTGGCAGCTGAGCCATCCCACCGGTGGTCTAGAATTTTTGTTATTGAATTTTCCAGGGGGAATGTATCAACATTTTACAAGGGGTTAAGTAGAAACTAGTTTGTAAAATAGAACAGGGTGCCTCCTTCCTTAGGAATTTCACTGTCAAGCTAGCACCGGGTAACTAGGAGTGATCGTTAGACTCTCAGGATAGACCAGAGCAGTGGTCTGTGTTCATAATATCATATAGTTGAAATGGACCAATTAGATCGTCTTCTTCCTTATCTCCTCTAAAGCAGCCAGATACTTGCCTACTGTAAGACAGTGTTCTTGTCAAGAACCCCCCAGCTTGTGACTGCCCCTTGGAGCTGCCAGTCTTTCAGATCCTTTCAGAACAGTTTCCTTTATTCCTGAACACAGACGACTCACAGTTGACATTTAGGCTGGAGTGGGCCTAGACTCTGACCCTCTTGGCTGCCAGACAGAACTCTATAGGCTGCCTTTAAAAACTGAATCCCTCACTATCCCTGAGTGGGGTACCCTGGAGGACTCTGCCTTCACCCTTGTAGTTACCTTCTTATGGACCTCCTTCCCTCCTTCCCTTTCTTGATCTACCATCTACTTGACTAGCGCATCCTGATATTCCAGCATGCACCTCATGGCATCTCTTCCCAGCACTCAGGCTCATACACCTATGTCCCACAGCTCCTCTGTCCCACAGCTCCTCTGTCCCACAGCTCCTCTGTCCCACAGCTCCTCTGTCCCACAGCTCCTCTGTCCCACAGCTCCTCTGTCCCACAGCTCCTCTGTCAGTACATGTAAGCATCATCTGTGAGTGAAGGGTGGGTCATGCTCAGCATGCTTTCTGGAGCCTGCTGCCTTTGTGATCGCAGGGGACAAGACTGTTTCTGAGGCACTGTGCAGGGTTGTCTAGGTGCTCAACAAATGCCATGAGTGAAGAATGAATAAAAGTGAGTTCATGTTCAAAACCTAGGAGCAAAGTGAGTCACGCTGACTGGACACCACGCTGCTGTAACTCAGCAGCAAGAAAGTGTACTGGCTGATGGAACCATGGAGCCCAGAGAGAGGGAACTCGGCTGCTCATACACGCAGGGCTAAGCTCAGTGTGCACGGGCCCTCACCTGGATGTATGCTTCCACATGGCAGAGTGGTTGACTTCTTAGTAGTGCCAGTGCTAGCACTACCAGACTATCTCAGGCCAATGCCAAAGACCATAGGAAACCCGAGCTTTGTCAGAACAGTGCTACCGCAAGCCCCTCCTCTGTGTGCCTTTCCTGAGGAGGGTGCAGCGAAGTCTTCTGAAGGTGTGATGGGCTTCCCAAGGCTAGTTAGAAGTCAAGACTCTTTCTGTAGCTTATCTGTCCTCAGGACTCCTATCATGTCATGTGTAGCCAAAGTCAGGCTGGCATTGAGGGCGACATGGCAGACCTTGCTCTAGTAAAGCCATTACGCAAGCTTTCTCCTGATGCTGTAACAAAGAGTGACAGACACTTGCCTAGAAATCACACGCTCACTGTCCTGCACCTGAGGTGAGAGGCTGAGGCGTCCATCGGCAGGGCTTCACTCCTTCTGGAGCGCTGGAGAATCTATTCCTTCCCTTTCTGGTTTCCAGACCCTTCTGCACCTGTAACTCACAGCCCTCCCTCCACCACCATGGCTCATGGATACCATTTCCAAATCTCTCCTGGTTTCTCTTTTGGAAGGCCCCTATGGTCATAGTGAACCAAACGGGCCGATCCACAGTAAGCCTGATCTCGGGTCCTTTAACTCAACCACACGTGCCCTTTGCCAGGAAGGCAGTGGCCCAGGCACTGTGGGGGAGGGTGTCATTCTATTTACCATAAACCTTAGCTTCAACACTGTTTGTGACACAACTGAATGCTCTCCCCATGTGTACTGCTAATGCTCAGGACAACCTGGGTGTGAGAGGGTAGAGAATCCATTGCACACGCTGCCTCCACCCAAGGCGCTTCCACCTCCCAGTTGATGCCCTGCAACAAAATTAAAACATACTTTATATGCATGAGTGTAGAGTTGTGCTTTCACATTTGCAGGAACCGCAGCAGACTCAGCCAGGCTGAAGATGAAGAATGGAGTCTTCATCCTGGAGGTGGGGCAAGAACCCTCATTAGAAACATCAAGACGGGGAATGGACAATTTTTTTGTGTGTGTGCATTCTTCATTCTCTCATGTTCATGGAAATTTACTCGGAAACAACAGGGATCCAAAAGCCCCCAAGGACACAGCAGCACTCACGCTCAACACTAAAATGTTTTGGGTAAAGGCTCGTATCATCACTGTGTGGCTCCCTGAAGGTGTCCATTGCTGTTATGGAAGAGCAGTCAGAGACAGGGAGCATTGCTGGGCTAGCCAGTACATCCCTGAAGGTGCCAATCACCGGTGGCAGCTATGTCATAGGCAACCAGTTCTTTAAAAAAAGTGGCTAGGCATTCTGAGCACCCGAACATCCAAGTCGTATTCAGCACACCAGTTACATCAGCGCCTGCCCACATAACGTCCTGCTTCTCTCTTTCATGTGATGTCACCTAGCTTTCCCAGACCCCATCACTATGAACAACTGTGCAGAAAATATTTGATCAGATCCTCAGTGCAGCTGTTTCCCCCTGTAACTAGACTGACAACTTTATGCCATTTTCTAACTTTTTCAAAAAGTTCTCTGATACAAACTACACTACAGCTATTTTGCAATCTTTATATTGGAGTTATGTTTCTTTCTTTAAAAAGAAGATTTTTATTACATTTTTTCTTATTTATTTTGGGTGTATGTGGGGGCGGGGCACAGGGCTACACATGCTACAATGTAGAAGCCACAGGACAACTTGCAGGAATCAGTTTTCTCCTTCTACCGTGTACGTAGTGAGGACTGAATTCAGGCTGACACACTTGGAGCCAAGTGCACCTTTACCTGTTGAGCCATCTTGCTTGACCAAGGAGCTATATTTCTTGGTAATTCTTAATAAATCCTTATACATATATAAATGCTTTATACCCTAACTTTATCCTCAGAACATAATCTCTGGCATAGATTGGGCATCAACATACTTTTGCAGAAGGAAGAACTCCATGTGTGAGAGAGACCCTGTTCTATATTGCCTAGGAGTTTTGCATGAATATTTTGGCCAAAGTTTGATTTGTGTTGATTTCATTTTATTTTAATTTTTTAATATTTATTTATTTTGCATCTGTGTGAGTCTGCAAGCTGTATTCTAAATGTAGTAACCAGAGGACAATTTATAGAACCTGTGGGTTCCATGGATCAATTCAAGTCACTGGGCTTGGAAGCAAGGGCCTTTACCCTCTAAGCCATCTTGCCGGCTACTGTTGGTTGATTATTTAAAAATAATGACAGAGACCAAGAAAAGCAGCAGTGCCACCAAGAAATGATCCATCTGGAACAGCGTGCCTCTCTCTCTGTGAGCAGTCTCTGTGAGTAGCGGGTGATGTCTTTTCATGTAGTCTGCTGTGACAAACTGTGCTCCATGAGGGCAGGGACTGTCACCGTCCTGTGTAGCTTCTGGCCTGGCACACCGCCTGGCCTCTGGTAAGCGTTAGCTGAGTGCGTTAATGACAAACTGGCATAGCACGAGTGGAGCCATGGCTGTAATGCCTAATTACAGAGCAGAGCCCAGGAGTCAGGATGCCTCGGGGTTACACTGAGCTCTGGTCTCCATCACTGTCATTACATGCCCTTGGAAACCTGTCTTCCTCGCTCTTTTATAAAATGGAGATAACAGAGCTTCACAGGTTATTATGAAGAGTATTAATATTACTATGTATTACACATGCATAGTAAGTAATACAATGTCTTGAACCAAGTAGCTGTTCTGAAGTTATTTTTATTCCCACTCATCCACAGTCCCAGAACAAAAAGTACCATGGGCGATTTCTTTGCCATATTAAAAACAGGCTGCGTGGTGGCGCACGCCTTTAATCCCAGCACTCGGGAGGCAGAGGCAGGTGGATTTCTGAGTTCGAGGCCTGCCTGGTCTACAGAGTGAGTTCCAGGACAGCCGGGGCTATACAGAGAAACCCTGTCTCGAAAAACCAAAAAAAAAAAAAAAAAAAAAAAAAAAAAAAAAAAAAAAAAAAAAAAAACAAAAAACAAAACAGGCTGCAAATAATAAAATGTAGCTCACTCACCTTGCCTGCCACATCTCCTCATTGGCCACCGATTCCCAAGAAGATGGATGAAATCTGTAGTTACAAGAAAAACAGTATCCTTCGTCGGTTACATTACAGCATGACACACAATGCCTGCTTTATAGTCTGATAACCACTAGAAGAGGCTGGCTCTGGGTGCGCTGATGATAACCGCACCAAAGCTTTGTATTTTAGTAGGTGCCTCAAGGGGCAGAGGACAGAGGGGAAGAGCCTGCAGGCAGTGGGCAGCTAGCTGTTCCTGAGGCACGGGGCTCACCAGGGCACAGCCAAGAGTGGAGTGAAGAGAGGCTTCACTAAACCCCTGCTGGGCTATGGGCTGCTTGAAGAATTCCTGCCAAACAACTGCTAGCCAGAGTTTTATAATAAAAATGTATAATAATTTTTTTAAATTATAGTTAAATTTTTTTTATCAAGTATCTGTTTAGAGAGAATGGTGCTAAGGATCAGTGTGCGTGTGTGTGTGTGTGTGTGTGTGTGTGTGTGTGTGTGTGTGTACTCACACGCAATATTCATGGCTATCTGAAGAAAATGTAATTTTTAGTTTTTTTGAGAAAGGGTCTCACTATATAGATCAGATTGGTCTTGAACTCGGATCCTTCTGCCTCTGCCTCCTGGGTGCTGGGACTTTAGGCATGTGCCACCACAGCCAGCTGGTTGTAATTTTCCAGCTTTTCTTATGAATCAAGGAGAGTCACCAAGCTCTTGCTGTTGTCAACACTGTGGTATCGTTTCTCACTGTCTCAGAACCTTTCCTAGAACCTGTTAATATGATTGTTCTTCTTGTGCCTTAACTATAAACAATAGGTTATCTAATACTAAATAATCCAGTAATGTAAAATACTTTTATTTAATTGTGTGTGTGTGTGTATGTACATATGCATGCAGGTGGCTGTAGAAGGCAGAAGAGGATGTTAGGTTGCTCGAGCTAGACTTACAGGTCATTATGAAGCCACCACATGTGGGTGCTGGGAACCAAAGCTGGGTCTTCTGCAAGAGCAAAACAGGCTCAATAACACATAATTTAAAAAATCAGATAATGGGGGCAATTTGTTTTGATTGACTTATTTTCCACATAGGTAAGGACAAGCTTATGTAAAAATGTTTTAAGAAGAAATTAATAATGCCCTAACCAGTATAACAAGGTTGATGACAGACAGGCACGGAAAAGCTTCTCAGTTCAGCCTTTCTTACAGAAACGGTCTGTCTTTCTGCTCTTGTGCTGGAGACCGAATCACCCATCCCAAGCATATGCTAGGAAAGTGCTGTACCACTGAGCCACACGCCAAACTCGTCAGTGTTCTGGAAGTTAACTTTTATGGAAACTGTCATGGGCAGAACAGTTATGGGCACAGGAGTCCCTTCCATGGGTAGGGTGATAGAGTACAGGCTGATGGACCATGCGGCGTCATGGCCCAAAGCAGAAGATACCATGCATCAGACTCAGGGAGCCCATTCACCATCCCTCAGATTCCCTAGACAGGAGGGAGAGAGAGAGACCGTCTCTTTCTGCTTGTGCGTTATGATCTGTTGTGGGCAGAAAATAATTGATTAAAAAAAAAGCCAAAAAATTAAGAGGCATCTCAAGAGCCAAGCGTGGTAGGACAGGCCTTTCATCCCAGCACTTGGGAGGCTGATGCAGGAGGGTTCTAAGTTCAAGGTCAGCCTGCATGGTAAGAATTTGTCTCGAAAACCCAAAACGACAAAAAAGGGTATCTCAGAATGTAGCCCTTTCCTTTTTAGACACACAGAACTGACATCTACGTAAAAACACAGCAGCCACTCATACCTTCCATAGGCCTCAGTCCAGTTATAGATGGCTCTTGTGTGTTCAATCCACTCCTCTGGGTTGAATACAATTTTTGAAGGCACCAATTTGTCACAAGATCCCCATGGCCAAAGTGAATAGTCCTTTTTCCAGGTTGGGTCACCTTCATGAATTCCTATGCAAACAAATGTTTCTTTTCTACCCAAAAAAGAAGAGCATACAGTTCTAAATGTTATATTCCTTTAGTTCACAGAACGTCATTTTGGAGTTCATAAGCCTTAGTTATTTATACACCATTTGTGAATATGTTTAAATATTTAAATCTTTCCTAAATATACCACATGAAATTTATTTACTGTAAAAACAAAACACTACAGGAAGGAGCAAAATGGAACAGATGAGAACCGTCTTCCTGCCCTCACCAGGAACTGGTGTGGCATTTCGTCACATGTAAACAAATGCTTTCTTTGATATTCCTTCTTATTTTACAGGTAGAGTTATAGGTCCTGGTCCACACACAGCCACTGTACTCCCTGTTTCTTGTCATTTCGGTGCGTATTATTTGCATTTGTAAGTCTCCCCTAGAAGCCTGGAAGCATCCTGAGGATAGGCCCCCCGCCCGCATTGACTCTGAATGCCACACAGCACGAGGTTAACACATAATAAATACTGGCTGGAATTAAATTAATCAGATTTGAATAACTGTTAGGAACCTTAGAGCCTAAGGAAAGTTAGAAACAGAAATGGCTTAAACAATAGCTTTCTTCCAATCTGTGGCTGTTAAGTAGAAAGAAAAAAAAGGAGCGCCTTATTCGGAGAGCGATTTGGAGGTTAAAGGCTTGGGTAACTTTGAAAGGAGACAAGGCGCAGGTTCAGACAATGGGAGTGGGGAGCTTACGTTTTCCCCTCACCCCCTTCTGCCTCTATGATTTAGGGAAGTTATTTAACTTGTTGACTTCTCCTCTGCCTGGTGTCCTAGGGCTGCTGAAAGCTACACGTTGCATCTGGCATGCAGCTCTCCCTCCAGAGGAACAGGTCACTCTGAGGAAGACAGCCGAACTAGGCCAGGCTCTGGGAGAAAGCCAGCAGCAGCCAGCTGAGGGCCGGGATGAGAAGACCCAGGAAAGAACCCCAATCCAAATCAACAGGGCTCCATCCTTCCTCTCCTTCAGCACTGAAACAAGCTGGATGGCCAAAGGCAGCTCCCAGTTTTCAAGCCCAAGGAATAAGAAAGGGATCCCGGGGCCAGAAGACTGGGGGTGGGGGTTCCCTGTCCTAGGCTTGGGAGCAATGCCCTGGAAGCTGTGGGGTTAGCAGTAGTGTGGTGATGGTAGTGGTGGCTGGTTAGGAACCCCAAACCCTGAGTTCCAGGGGCAGTATGAGCTCAGTCTGATGCCTGATATAGACAGAGTCTCAGGAAGAAAGGACGCGTGCGCACATGCCAACAGATGAAAGCTTTCTGGCCCAAAGTACCAAGGAAGTAGGCTCTATGGAACTGGAAAATACTGGGGTGACTGAGCTACCGGTTCACTGTGCCATGGAGTTTTGGCTCCAAGTGGGGTTTACACAATTGGCCAAAGAGCAAATCATACTCCCTAGGACTTGGACAGATCCTGGATAATGATGAAAACTGGATGTGGGGTCAAAAATAAGCCAAAAATGACCTTGGTTTTACTGGCCAAAGAAAAAGGACCAAAAATGTTTAAGAGTACTGGTGTGTGTTCTGGTTTGTTCTAATCTTTCTCCTTTTGTATTGCAATCTAATGAGCACAGCCTCCAGGAGGCTGTGAGGAATCAGACCAGGATGGAGAGGTACCGTGAACACCTTGTGGGTGGGACAACTGAACTGACCCAGTCACCCCACACAGTGCCTCCATCTAATAAAATTATATCAACCTCCAGAGCAGGACCCTCAGGGGCAGCCCTTGCCTGGAACCAGACTTGCTTACACACACCTCCGCTTACTTCCTCTCTCTTGAGCTCTTACCTGTAACAAAACTCAACCTCTCCATTATCTGTGAAATTTATCCTGTGAGTCTGTGAGACAAGGGACCCAGAAGCCACTGGCCTGGGTGGCTATGGTGGCTGTGGACCGTCTGTGAACTGTGTGGTCCCTGTTGCGGTGAGAAAGCTTCCATCACACTCAAGGACCCCTGCCCCACCCCCAACCCCAGCACACACCAAGAACACTCTCTCCAGCCCTCTTTTTACTATGGGACAAGGTTAAAGTTACTTCTGCTGGCTTTGAACTCTCTCTGTAGCCTAGATTGATACTGAACCCATGATTTTCCTGCCTCAGCTTCCTCCTAGGATTGCAGGCTTTCAGGCCCAGTCAGTCAACAGTCTGAATGGTTCTCAGGCTACCACCACACTGAGTGAAGCACAAGGGACTGAGGGACTCTATGTTACACCCTGACACCCTGGAAACCATGGATTCTCTGCAGTGAGGAGTGGAGCACTGGCATCCTCAGTGAGGCTGTGAACACAGCTGCTATACGAGAGCATTTGCACAGGACCATCCTGTATCCTCACTGTGGGATGCCACGCACAAGTGTACACGTGTCAGGGTTGGACCACCCTGTATCCTCACTGTGGGATGCCACGCACAAGTGTACACGTGTCAGGGCTCGTAGAAATCTGTGCCCATTAAAAGTCTATTTTAATGACTGTTTTTTTAAAAAACAGTGATCAATAAATTAGCTTCCTTCCTTAAAAGTATGTGCCAAGGGAGATGTCACCTGATGGCCTAGCAAGTGCCCTTAAGCCGTTCATGTATTCAGAATCCATCTTTTCTTGTCTGAGTGAGATGCTTGTATTCTAATTACTATTAGCATAGTTTTATTTTTAAACAAAAATCCTTTATTTCTATTTTATGTGTTTTGCCTGCATGTATGGCTGAAGGTGCCAGATCCCCTAGAATTGGAGCTACAGACAGTTATGAGCTGCCATGTGGGTGCTGGGAAATTGAACCAGGTCTTCTGGAAGGGCAGCCAGTGTTCTTAACCACCCAGCCATCCCTCCAGCCGAATGTAGTTTACTAACAGTGTTCTAACACATTAGTACTCTTTACCCTGATGATTTAAAATTCTACCTCCTCCATAAAGACTAGATACAAAAGGCTCATACTTTTAGTATAGTTAAAAATCAGAAAGTATATCAAGTATTACAGTATTATAGGGGTTGTATCTATACTACACTTTTACTTTTATGAAACATTTTTAATGTTTGATGTTTGGAGCCATATTTTCCCAATATTTAAAAGATACCTTATTTTACAATGAACACACACTACTTTTTAAACGTTAAAAACATTAGAATCAGATAACAGTAGGCAGTACTGTTCCTGAGACCTCTGTTAGTCAAAAATATTAAAAAATGCTCTGGCCCAGAATGCTGATCTGAATAACAGCAAAAATCTAGAAACAATAAACAATTTTAAAAACATAAAAAATGTTAAATATCCATTTTACAGAAGCCTCAAAGCTACAAAAAGATGGTGACAGCATTTTACTGGTTACATAGAAAATGGTTATGACGTGGGGTAAAAGAAGTGCGATTATATTCTCCATAAAAAAACACCAGATATGCGGTTACCTGGACATGTGTACGTAAAAAAGTGACTTACACTAAAGACAGCTAGACTTCAAAGCCAGGTGATCAAATGACATGAGCAGTGTCCTTGACAGCATTTCTGTAGTGTCCTTGACAGCATTTCCAGGGAGCTGAAATATTTCTATAATATTGTTCTTAAAATATCTTAGACTACTGTACTGGCTAGGTTTGTGTCAACTTGACACAGCTGGAGTTATCACAGAGAAAGGAGCTTCAGTTGGGGAAATGCCTCCATGAGATCTAGCTGTGAGGCATTTTCTCAATTAGTGATCAAGGGCCCCTTGTGGGTGGGACCATCTCTGGGCTGGCAGTCTTGGGTTCTATAAGAAAGCAGGCTGAGCAAGCCAGGGG
>LR749870.1:187585-216002 GCA_902729485.2 Mus minutoides | reverse complement strand
CCTCCCTCTTCATTAGTGAGCATTTCTATACAGGGGCCTATATAGTGCTCGGAGTCTAGGAGCTATACAATCAGGGGGAAAGAATCCCTACAGATTCTGGCCTCTACTTAGGAAGTGCTAAAGGACTCTGAGTGACTTTATTCATTAAAACAGGTTGCTATTAATTAACTGTCATAATAAAATAAAGAACTATTATTATTTGCATTTCTTGCTATGTTCTCTTTAGTAATATGTATAAAAGATGCCTGAAACAGAAATGAATTTATTGAACGACGTCCTCACCCCCACTCTCGCCAATGCCCCTTTGTTCATCTGGGCAGCTACTTCCTAATTACTGGGTCTAGATCTGTGAAACCAAAGAGAGGACAACATAAATATGAAATTAATTAAAGACATATAAAATGCCTTTTTAATTTGCCCATTTCTGCAACAGAAATGAGCGAACTTGAAGTTAGCTTTCCTTTTCAGGGGCCGTAGAACTAAGATGATAAAACTCAAAGTTAAAATAAAACCAGGTACTTGGTATATAGTATAAAACTTAAGACTAAAATAGTTATAGTTAACAAGGGAAAAAGGAATTGTAATGAGGTATATAACAAGAATTATTTTTTAGAAACTATCCTACTTACAGGAAATAGAAAATGACTTTGGTCTGCAATATTTCTTAAGAATTTACCCTTGGATCTCAACAAGCATGGAGACATGTCTCCAATGTCCGTGGAGACAGTTCCTTCTCAGCTAGAACCTCAGTCAGTCGCTCCTTGAGGACTACAGATGTTTTGGTATGCTTCTCATGGTAACGCTAATTTGGCAATGTGAGATAAACAGGATTTTTGCATAAGGCCTACATTTCAGCCATTAACACGTTTCTGCTGCTCTTGATACTTATTTCCAGGAGATAAATGAGATTTCCACTTTTTTGATGCAGCTTCTTCACTTGAAGGGAAAATTCTTAGACTTTAGAAACTTTGGGAGCAGAGCGGTGAGCAGGGCTACCACACTTTGCTGGCTCACACCTTGGGGAGCAGAGCAGTGAGCAGGGCTACCACACTTTGCTGGCTCACACCTTGGGGAGCAGAGCGGTGAGCAGGGCTACCACACTTTGCTGGCTCACACCTTTTTCATATCTCTTAGACTTTGCAGTTCTCTTCTTAGATGCTTGAGAGCAGCTATAATGTCTGCTCGCTGTGGATCATTTTGAGCTTTCTGGGTGTAGAGATGAAAATGTCTGATGGTTTCAGACAGCAGGATTTCAGGGTCTATGCCGGTCCCTGGAAGGCGTAGCATGCGCTCACAGGCAATGGCGTAGTTCTTGTGCCAATTTACTGGGTGTTCCTCTTGCAAGTACACAATCTCCTTATAAAGCTAGAAGACAGCAAATGTTGGGATCCCATTGTTATCTTGGTGCATTTTCTCATTTCAATACCAGAAAACAGAGAAGAATTAATAACACAAGGAAAAAAAATCCAAGCAGCCTACAGTAAAAATCTAATCATTGCCAGGCCATGCAGAAAATTCAGGGATGCTATGATGTAATTACTGCAGTCGCAGGAGGCAAAGGTGCCCCATCTGAAACTGCTTCTGGGGCTTCGGATGCTGCGGGACCCCGAGACACACTGTGCCAGGACAAAGTGCTCTTCCTCCAGAAAGATGTTCTGGGAAAGGATTTAGTTCTAACTGAAGGAAAGCTATTTATTCAACAGGCCGAGTGGCTAAACCTCTAAATTTAGCTGCTGGGGGGAAAAAACGCAGCTTTCTTTAGTAGATAGTGTAGAAAAAAAAGAACTTGGCAGAATTTAACTTCTGTTTCTCATTATTTATATGGATTTCTCTCTACATGAAACAATAGTAGCCTTAGCAACAATACAATCCGAACAATCCCATTGTTATCAAGTGTTCCTGGCACAACAGAATCAAGAATTCCCTAAAAGGGCAATTCTGAAAGTCTTCACAGCACCCTACAACTCACTATCTTAACAGCCAAATCCTTGCCCATATAAACTCAGAATTTTGGATTTCCCAACTGCAGAGACAGGAGAAGCAAGTAGAATAATAAATTTAAAAAAAATTGTGCGTGTGCTCACACATCCACGCGGGCACGGGAGCACCACAGTGCACATAATGGAGTTCAGAGGACAAGTCTGGGGAGTTAGTTCTATCTTTCAACTATGTAGGTTCTGAGGATCGGACTCTGCTCATCAGGTTTGGCAGCTGAGCCATCCCACCGGTGGTCTAGAATTTTTGTTATTGAATTTTCCAGGGGGAATGTATCAACATTTTACAAGGGGTTAAGTAGAAACTAGTTTGTAAAATAGAACAGGGTGCCTCCTTCCTTAGGAATTTCACTGTCAAGCTAGCACCGGGTAACTAGGAGTGATCGTTAGACTCTCAGGATAGACCAGAGCAGTAGTCTGTGTTCATAATATCATATAGTTGAAATGGACCAATTAGATCGTCTACTTCCTTATCTCCTCCAAAGCAGCCAGATACGTGCCTACTGTAAGACAGTGTTCTTGTCAAGAACCCCCCAGCCTGTGACTGTCCCTTGGAGCTGCCAGTCTTTCAGATCCTTTCAGAACAGTTTCCTTTATTCCTGAACACAGACGACTCACAGTTGACATTTAGGCTGGAGTGGGCCTAGACTCTGACCCTCTTGGCTGCCAGACAGAACTCTATAGGCTGCCTTTAAAAACTGAATCCCTCACTATCCCTGAGTGGGGTACCCTGGAGGACTCTGCCTTCACCCTTGTAGTTACCTCCTTATGGACCTCCTTCCCTCCTTCCCTTTCTTGATCTACCATCTACTTGACTAGCACATCCTGATATTCCAGCATGCACCTCATGGCATCTCTTCCCAGCACTCAGGCTCATATACCTCTGTCCCACAGCTCCTCTGTCCCACAGTTCCTCTGTCCCACAGCTCCTCTGTCCCACAGCTCCTCTGTCCCACAGCTCCTCTGTCAGTACATGTAAGCATCATCTGTGAGTGAAGGGTGGGTCATGCTCAGCATCCTTTCTGGAGCCTGCTGCCTTTGTGATCGCAGGGGACAAGACTGTTTCTGACGCACTGTGCAGGGTTGTCTAGGTGCTCAACAAATGCCATGAGTGAAGAATGAATAAAAGTGAGTTCATGTTCAAAACCTAGGAGCAAAGTGAGTCACGCTGACTGGATACCACGCTGCTGTAACTCAGCAGCAAGGAAGTGTACTGGCTGATGGAACCATGGAGCCCAGAGAGAGGGAACTCGGCTGCTCATACACGCAGGGCTAAGCTCAGTGTGCACGGGCCCTTACCTGGATGTATGCTTCCACATGGCAGAGTGGTTGACTTCTTAGTAGTGCCAGTGCTAGCACTACCAGACTATCTCAGACCAATGCCAAAGACCATAGGAAACCCAAGCTTTGTCAGAACAGTGCTACCGCAAGCCTCTCCTCTGTGTGCCTTTCCTGAGGAGGGTGCAGCGAAGTCTTCTGAAGGTGTGATGGGCTTCCCAAGGCTAGTTAGAAGTCAAGACTCTTTCTGTAGCTTATCTGTCCTCAGGATTCCTATCATGTCATGTGTAGCCAAAGTCAGGCTGGCATTGAGGGCGACATGGCAGACCTTGCTCTAGTAAAGCCATTACGCAAGCTTTCTCCTGATGCCGTAACAAAGAGTGACAGACACTTGCCTAGAAATCACACGCTCACTGTCCTGCACCTGAGGTGAGAGGCTGAGGCGTCCATTGGCATGGCTTCACTCCTTCTGGAGCGCTGGAGAATCTATTCCTTCCCTTTCTGGTTTCCAGACCCTTCTGCACCTGTAACTCACAGTCCTCCCTCTACCACCATTGCTCATGGATACCATTTCCAAATCTCTCCTGGTTTCTCTTTTGGAAGGCCCCTATGGTCATAGTGAACCAAACGGGCCGATCCACAGTAAGCCTGATCTCGGGTCCTTTAACTCAACCACACGTGCCCTTTGCCAGGAAGGCAGTGGCCCAGGCACTGTGGGGGAGGGTGTCATTCTATTTACCATAACCCTTAGCTTCAACACTGTTTGTGACACAACTGAATGCTCTCCCCATGTGTACTGCTAATGCTCAGGACAACCTGGGTGTGAGAGGGTAGAGAATCCATTGCACACCCTGCCTCCACCCCAGGTTCCTCCACCTCCCAGTTGATGCCCTGCAACAAAATTGAAACATACTTTATATGCATGAGTGTAGAGTTGTGTTTTCACATTTGCAGGAACCACAGCAGACTCAGCCAGGCTGAAGATGAAGAATGGAGTCTTCATCCTGGAGGTGGGGCAAGAACCCTCATTAGAAACATCAAGATGGGGAATGGACAATTTTTTTTGTGTGTGTGCATTCTTCATTCTCTCATGTTCATGGAAATTTACTCGGAAACAACAGGGATCCAAAAGCCCCCAAGGACCCAGCAGCACTCACGCTCAACACTAAAATGTTTTGGGTAAAGGCTCGTATCATCACTGTGTGGCTCCCTGAAGGTGTCCATTGCTGTTATGGAAGAGCAGTCAGAGACAGGGAGCATTGCTGGGCTAGCCAGTACATCCCTGAAGGTGCCAATCACCGGTGGCAGCTATGTCATAGGCAACCAGTTCTTTAAAAAAGTGGCTAGACATTCTGAGCACCCGAACATACAAGTCGTATTCAGCACACCAGTTACATCAGCGCCTGCCCACATAACGTCCTGCTTCTCTCTTTCCTGTGATGTCCCCCAGCTTTCCCAGACCCCATCACAATGAACAACTGTGCAGAAAATCTTTGATCAGATCCTCAGTGCAGCTGTTTCCCCCTGTAACTAGACTGACAACTTTATGCCATTTTCTAACTTTTTCAAAAAGTTCTCTGATACAAACTACACTACAGCTATTTTGCAATCTTTATATTGGAGTTATGTTTCTTTCTTTAAAAAGAAGATTTTTAATTACATTTTTTCTTATTTATTTTGGGTGTATGTGGGGGCGGGGCACAGGGCTACACATGCTACAATGTAGAAGCCACAGGACAACTTGCAGGAATCAGTTTTCTCCTTCTACCGTGTACGTAGTGAGGACTGAATTCAGGCTGACACACTTGGAGCCAAGTGCACCTTTACCTGTTGAGCCATCTTGCTTGACCAAGGAGCTATATTTCTTGGTAATTCTTAATAAATCCTTATACATATATAAATGCTTTATACCCTAACTTTATCCTCAGAACATAATCTCTGGCATAGATTGGGCATCAACATACTTTTGCAGAAGGAAAAACTCCATGTGTGAGAGAGACCCTGTTCTATATTGCCTAGGAGTTTTGCATGAATATTTTGGCCAAAGTTTGATTTGTGTTGATTTCATTTTATTTTAATTTTTTAATATTTATTTATTTTGCATCTGTGTGAGTCTGCAAGCTGTATTCTAAATGTAGTAACCAGAGGACAATTTATAGAACCTGTGGGTTCCATGGATCAATTCAAGTCACTGGGCTTGGAAGCAAGGGCCTTTACCCTCTAAGCCATCTTGCCGGCTACTGTTGGTTGATTATTTAAAAATAATGACAGAGACCAAGAAAAGCAGCAGTGCCACCAAGAAATGATCCATCTGGAACAGCGTGCCTCTCTCTCTGTGAGCAGTCTCTGTGAGTAGCGGGTGATGTCTTTTCATGTAGTCTGCTGTGACAAACTGTGCTCCATGAGGGCAGGGACTGTCACCGTCCTGTGTAGCTTCTGGCCTGGCACACCGCCTGGCCTCTGGTAAGCGTTAGCTGAGTGCGTTAATGACAAACTGGCATAGCACGAGTGGAGCCATGGCTGTAGTGCCTAATTACAGAGCAGAGCCCAGGAGTCAGGATGCCTCGGGGTTACACTGAGCTCTGGTCTCCATCACTGTCATTACATGCCCTTGGAAACCTGTCTTCCTCGCTCTTTTATAAAATGGAGATAACAGAGCTTCACAGGTTATTATGAAGAGTATTAATATTACTATGTATTACACATGCATAGTAAGTAATACAATGTCTTGAACCAAGTAGCTGTTCTGAAGTTATTTTTATTCCCACTCATCCACAGTCCCAGAACAAAAAGTACCATGGGTGATTTCTTTGCCATATTAAAAACAGGCTGCAAATAATAAAATGTAGCTCACTCACCTTGCCTGCCACATCTCCTCATTGGCCACCGATTCCCAAGAAGATGGATGAAATCTGTAGTTACAAGAAAAACAGTATCCTTCGTCGGTTACATTACAGCATGACACACAATGCCTGCTTTATAGTCTGATAACCACTAGAAGAGGCTGGCTCTGGGTGTGCTGATGATAACCGCACCAAAGCTTTGTATTTTAGTAGGTGCCTCAAGGGGCAGAGGACAGAGGGGAAGAGCCTGCAGGCAGTGGGCAGCTAGCTGTTCCTGAGGCACGGGGCTCACCAGGGCACAGCCAAGAGTGGAGTGAAGAGAGGCTTCACTAAACCCCTGCTGGGCTATGGGCTGCTTGAAGAATTCCTGCCAAACAACTGCTAGCCAGAGTTTTATAATAAAAATGTATAATAATTTTTTTAAATTATAGTTAAATTTTTTTTATCAAGTATCTGTTTAGAGAGAATGGTGCTAAGGATCAGTGTGTGTGTGTGTGTGTGTGTGTGTGTGTGTGTGTGTGTGTGTGTGTACTCACACGCAATATTCATGGCTATCTGAAGAAAATGTAATTTTTAGTTTTTTTGAGAAAGGGTCTCACTATATAGATCAGATTGGTCTTGAACTCGGATCCTTCTGCCTCTGCCTCCTGGGTGCTGGGACTTTAGGCATGTGCCACCACAGCCAGCTGGTTGTAATTTTCCAGCTTTTCTTATGAATCAAGGAGAGTCACCAAGCTCTTGCTGTTGTCAACACTGTGGTATCGTTTCTCACTGTCTCAGAACCTTTCCTAGAACCTGTTAATATGATTGTTCTTCTTGCGCCTGAACTATAAACAATAGGTTATCTAATACTAAATAATCCAGTAATATAAAATACTTTTATTTAATTTTGTGTGTGTGTGTGTGTGTGTGTGTGTGTGTGTGTGTGTGTGTGTGTGTACATATGCATGCAGGTGGCTGTAGAAGGCAGAAGAGGATGTTGGGTTGCTCGAGCTAGACTTACAGGTCATTATGAAGCCACCACATGTGGGTGCTGGGAACCAAAGCTGGGTCTTCTGCAAGAGCAAAACAGGCTCAATAACACATAATTTAAAAAATCAGATAATGGGGGCAATTTGTTTTGATTGACTTATTTTCCACATAGGTAAGGACAAGCTTATGTAAAAATGTTTTAAGAAGAAATTAATAATGCCCTAACCAGTACAACAAGGTTGATGACAGACAGGCACGGAAAAGCTTCTCAGATTCAGCCTTTCTTACAGAAACGGTCTGTCTTTCTGCTCTTGTGCTGGAGACCGAATCACCCATCCCAAGCCTATGCTAGGAAAGTGCTGCACCTCTGAGCCACACGCCAAACTCGTCAGTGTTCTGGAAGTTAACTTTTATGGAAACTGTCATGGGCAGAACAGTTATGGGCACAGGAGTCCCTTCCATGGGTAGGGTGATAGAGTACAGGCTGATGGACCATGCGGCGTCATGGCCCAAAGCAGAAGATGCCATGCATCAGACTCAGGGAGCCCATTCACCATCCCTCAGATTCCCTAGACAGGAGGGAGAGAGAGAGACCGTCTCTTTCTGCTTGTGCGTTATGATCTGTTGTGGGCAGAAAATAATTGATTAAAAAAAAAAGCCAAAAAATTAAGAGGCATCTCAAGAGCCAAGCGTGGTAGGACAGGCCTTTCATCCCAGCACTTGGGAGGCTGATGCAGGAGGGTTCTAAGTTCAAGGTCAGCCTGCATGGTGAGAATTTGTCTCAAAAACCCAAAATGACAAAAAAGGGTATCTCAGAATGTAGCCCTTTTCCTTTTTAGACACACAGAACTGACATCTACGTAAAAACACAGCAGCCACTCATACCTTCCATAGGCCTCAGTCCAGTTATAGATGGCTCTTGTGTGTTCAATCCACTCCTCTGGGTTGAATACAATTTTTGAAGGCACCAATTTGTCACAAGATCCCCATGGCCAAAGTGAATAGTCCTTTTTCCAGGTTGGGTCACCTTCATGAATTCCTATGCAAACAAATGTTTCTTTTCTACCCAAAAAAGAAGAGCATACAGTTCTAAATGTTATATTCCTTTAGTTCACAGAGTTCATAAGCCTTAGTTATTTATACACCATTTGTGAATATGTTTAAATATTTAAATCTTTCCTAAATATACCACATGAAATTTATTTACTGTAAAAACAAAACACTACAGGAAGGAGCAAAATGGAACAGATGAGAACCGTCTTCCTGCCCTCACCAGGAACTGGTGTGGCATTTCGTCACATGTAAACAAATGCTTTCTTTGATATTCCTTCTTATTTTACAGGTAGAGTTATAGGTCCTGGTCCACACACAGCCACTGTACTCCCTGTTTCTTGTCATTTCGGTGCGTATTATTTGCATTTGTAAGTCTCCCCGAGAAGCCTGGAAGCATCCTGAGGATAGGCCCCCCGCCCGCATTAACTCTGAATGCCACACAGCACGAGGTTAACACATAATAAATACTGGCTGGAATTAAATTAATCAGATTTGAATAACTGTTAGGAACCTTAGAGCCTAAGGAAAGTTAGAAACAGAAATGGCTTAAACAATAGCTTTCTTCCAATCTGTGGCTGTTAAGTAGAAAGAAAAAAAAGGAGCGCCTTATTCGGAGAGCGATTTGGAGGTTAAAGGCTTGGGTAACTTTGAAAGGAGACAAGGCGCAGGTTCAGACAATGGGAGTGGGGAGTTTACGTTTTCCCCTCACCCCTTTCTGCCTCTATGATTTAGGGAAGTTATTTAACTTGTTGACTTCTCCTCTGCCTGGTGTCCTAGGGCTGCTGAAAGCTACACGTTGCATCTGGCATGCAGCTCTCCCTCCAGAGGAACAGGTCACTCTGAGGAAGACAGCCGAACTAGGCCAGGCTCTGGGAGAAAGCCAGCAGCAGCCAGCTGAGGGCCGGGATGAGAAGACCCAGGAAAGAACCCCAATCCAAATCAACAGGGCTCCATCCTTCCTCTCCTTCAGCACTGAAACAAGCTGGATGGCCAAAGGCAGCTCCCAGTTTTCAAGCCCAAGGAATAAGAAAGGGATCCCGGGGCCAGAAGACTGGGGGTGGGGGTTCCCTGTCCTAGGCTTGGCAGCAATGCCCTGGAAGCTGTGGGGTTAGCAGTAGTGTGGTGATGGTAGTGGTGGCTGGTTAGGAACCCCAAACCCTGAGTTCCAGGGGCAGTATGAGCTCAGTCTGATGCCTGATATAGACAGAGTCTCAGGAAGAAAGGACGCGTGCACACACGCCAACAGATGAAAGCTTTCTGGCCCAAAGTACCAAGGAAGTAGGCTCTATGGAACTGGAAAATACTGGGGTGACTGAGCTACGGGTTCACTGTGCCATGGAGTTTTGGCTCCAAGTGGGGTTTACACAATTGGCCAAAGAGCAAATCATACTCCCTAGGACTTGATCCTGGATAATGATGAAAACTGGATGTGGGGTCAAAAATAAGCCAAAAATGACCTTGGTTTTACTGGCCAAAGAAAAAGGACCAAAAATGTTTAAGAGTACTGGTGTGTGTTCTGGTTTGTTCTAATCTTTCTCCTTTTGTATTGCAATCTAATGAGCACAGCCTCCAGGAGGCTGTGAGGAATCAGACCAGGATGGAGAAGTACCGTGAACACCTTGTGGGTGGGACAACTGAACTGACCCAGTCACCCCACACAGTGCCTCCATCTAATAAAATTATATCAACCTCCAGAGCAGGACCCTCAGGGGCAGCCCTTGCCTGGAACCAGACTTGCTTACACACACCTCCGCTTACTTCCTCTCTCTTGAGCTCTTACCTGTAACAAAACTCAACCTCTCCATTATCTGTGAAATTTATCCTGTGAGTCTGTGAGACAAGGGACCCAGAAGCCACTGGCCTGGGTGGCTATGGTGGCTGTGGACCATCTGTGAACTGTGTGGTCCCTGTTGCGGTGAGAAAGCTTCCATCACACTCAAGGACCCCTGCCCCACCCCCAACCCCAGCACACACCAAGAACACTCTCTCCAGCCCTCTTTTTACTATGGGACAAGGTTAAAGTTACTTCTGCTGGCTTTGAACTCTCTCTGTAGCCTAGATTGATACGGAACCCATGATTTTCCTGCCTCAGCTTCCTCCTAGGATTGCAGGCTTTCAGGCCCAGTCAGTCAACAGTCTGAATGGTTCTCAGGCTACCACCACACTGAGTGAAGCACAAGGGACTGAGGGACTCTATGTTACGCCCTGACACCCTGGAAACCATGGATTCTCTGCAGTGAGGAGTGGAGCACTGGCATCCTCAGTGAGGCTGTGAACACAGCTGCTATACGAGAGCATTTGCACAGGACCATCCTGTATCCTCACTGTGGGATGCCACGCACAAGTGTACACGTGTCAGGGCTCGTAGAAATCTTGTGCCCATTAAAAGTCTATTTTAATGACTGTTTTTTTTAAAAAACAGTGATCAATAAATTAGCTTCCTTCCTTAAAAGTATGTGCCGAGGGAGATGTCACCCGATGGCCTAGCAAGTGCCCTTAAGCCGTTCATATATTCAGAATCCATCTTTTCTTGTCTGAGTGAGATGCTTGTATTCTAATTACTATTAGCATAGTTTTATTTTTAAACAAAAATCCTTTATTTCTATTTTATGTGTTTTGCCTGCATGTATGGCTGAAGGTGCCAGATCCCCTAGAATTGGAGCTACAGACAGTTATGAGCTGCCATATGGGTGCTGAGAAATTGAACCAGGTCTTCTGGAAGGGCAGCCAGTGTTCTTAACCACCCAGCCATCCCTCCAGCCGAATGTAGTTTACTAACAGTGTTCTAACACATTAGTACTCTTTACCCTGATGATTTAAAATTCTACCTCCTCCATAAAGACTAGATACAAAAGGCTCATACTTTTAGTATAGTTAAAAATCAGAAAGTATATCAAGTATTACAGTATTATAGGGGTTGTATCTATACTACACTTTTACTTTTATGAAACATTTTTAATGTTTGATGTTTGGAGCCATATTTTCCCAATATTTAAAAGATACCTGATTTTACAATGAACACACACTACTTTTTAAACGTTAAAAACATTAGAATCAGATAACAGTAGGCAGTACTGTTCCTGAGACCTCTGTTAGTCAAAAATATTAAAAAATGCTCTGGCCCAGAATGCTGATCTGCATAACAGCAAAAATCTAGAAACAATAAACAATTTTAAAAACATAAAAAAATGTTAAATATCCATTTTACAGAAGCCTCAAAGCTACAAAAAGATGGTGACAGCATTTTACTGTTTACATAGAAAGTGGTTATGATGTGGGGTAAAAGAAGTGCGATTATATTCTCCATAAAAAAACACCAGATATGCGGTCACCTGGACATGTGTACGTAAAAAAGTGACTTATGCTAAAGACAGCTAGACTTCAAAGCCAGGTGATCAAATGACATGAGCAGTGTCCTTGACAGCATTTCTGTAGTGTCCTTGACAGCATTTCCAGGGAGCTGAAATATTTCTATAATATTGTTCTTAAAATATCTTAGACTACCTTTTCTTTTCTTTTCTTTTCTTTTCTCTCTTTTTTTAATGTATACATTGTGTGTGTGTGTGTGTGTGTGTGTGTGTGTGTGTGTGTGTGTGTAAGGGTGCCCCTGGGCCAAAAGAGGGTGCTGAATCCCTTGGATCCAGAATCCGTAAGCTGGGAATGGGAAGCTGAACTCAGGTCCTCTGGAAGAGGAGCAAACACTCTTAACGACTGAGCCATCCCTCCAGCTCCAACTCATTTTGTAACAAATGCTGAATGAACACCTACAGGCAAAATTAATGACTTTCTTGTCTGTGTTCCTAGAATGCCTAGCTTATGTAGTAAAATAATGTATTCAGTAGGTACACGCGGCATGTTTCCCACTGGTTAGTGGCTGGGTCCATTCACATCACTGTATACAGTAGATCACTGTATACAGCCAACTAGTAGGCATGGGCCACTTGGATTTGAAACTGAGCCTCACTTATCTTTTTACTGCCAGGCCTAACTCGAACTATAACAGAGCAGATGTTTGAAATGTCTTAAAGCTAAATTAAATAAAATCCACAAAAGCTTCAGTCTGGGCATGCTAATGGCTCATTATATCTTACTTTTGGATGTAATAATTCAGTGCTGTTGTGACGGCACATTTGGGTCTACTCCCTTTCTATCACTCTGTGAGCCACTGAAAACTGGCTCAGCAGCATACTGATAACTGCATTGCTGTGTCTCTACCAAGGGACAACGTGACAATGGCTTTTACAAAAATGTTCTCAAGTCCTCTTCACAAGAAAACAAACAAAGAAACAAAAAGAACATGAAATAAATGTCTTGTTTTCAAGACCTGGCCAGTCCCAAGCATCTCAGACAGAAGCAATCAATGTTCAGGCCTCGGCACATTCCTGACCTCACCTCCAAATCATTTTATGTGCTCAAGTACAGAATTCATGGTTCCTCTATTTTATCCTCAGCTAGCATAAACTGGAGGTGTTTTTCTTATTTATAAAAATGTTTTATCCTTTATAAAAATGCTTAAGCTATTTTTATATAGTGATTATTCCTGGAAAAAAAATGCTTTACGCTTAAAAGGGGCCACCGTGCCGATCAGGAGGAACCTGTAATTGCTTGCAATTCACCTGCGATGATCTCAAGTAGACAGGCACATCTCCAACTTCTCAGAATTGTGCTAAGATCTTATTTGCTGTTCTTACTAATCTGTCTTTATTTTTCTTTTACCCAGAACAATACCATTTATTTCTGCCTGGCCTCATTTATGCACAGATATTCAATTTAATTACAAAGATAATCTCACTGGTGGCAGGGAAATAGGTAGAAAATTGGTCTTGTGGATGAGGCATACAGCTGCTTCAGAAACAATTTTAGCAAAGCTTCAGAGTTGAGAAAAGCTATTATATGAACAGAATGCTTACTGCTTATTCATTTCAAGAAGGTGATAGAGGTTGAATGTGACCATCCCACTGGGTAACACTCCTTCCACAGGGTTCCACCGGTCCCCAGGAAAGTGCACTCCTGGCAAATGCCTCGCCATCTTGGGTAAGTACCACTCATAGGTCATCATCTGTTGGAAAGATCACACAGGGAGCCACACCTCAGCGCATGCTGCAAAGACTCGGGTTCACCAGCCGTCACGGGAAGGTTCTAAAATGTGCATACACTTGTTTAAAAGTTGGGATGAGATAAATACCCATTCAGGCAAACTGAGGAGTATGGGAAACTGGGGAGTATGGGAAACTGGGGAGTATGGCAGTTTCATGTCTTAGGAGATGACCACTACCAAAGACCTCAGAACCTCTCCACGAACTTGCCAACTCCCAGATGGTGGTTCCCCCAGTCTTAGACCTAGAGAGCTGAACTTCATCTTCAGAGCAAGTGCAGACATAGCCCTCAGAAGCTCTCCCGTGTCTCTGCCTCTGTACCTGCCTCTGGTAAGTTCTAGGCCTACTCCTCACTAGCCTGAGCCCCCAGCGGGAGGAGACGCTATCTTTTTATCTCTGCATCTAGCATACTGTGTAGCACACAACAGTGCTCCACTTGTTTTAGTTGTGGTTTAGTTGTCTTTGATGGACAAACCAAGTAACCTAGACAAAATACACAAATGTATCACTACTACACTCTTGTCTTTTTAAGTGCTGGTCACTTATAATGGATAAGATATATAACTCAGTCCTTGAGAGGCCTCAAAGCTGAAAACCTTTTTGGCTAGATAATCTGAATTTATTAGTAGTCCCCAATTAACCACACACCCTTATACATCCTTTGTTTTTATTTTTGAGACAGGGTCTTGTTATGTAGCAGAGGTTAGCCGTTTTGTTTTGCTCTGTTTTGTTTGGGACAGGGCCTCACTCACTATGTCACCTTGGCTGGTCCAGAACTCTCTCTTTAAACCAAGTTGGCCTTGAAGTCACAGAAATCTGCCTGCCTCTGCCTCCCAAATGCTGGGACAGTGGCCCAGATGGCTTCAAACTCTTGAGCCTTCTGCTTCTAGATCCTGAGTACTTTCAGCGCTGTGCCACCACACCTAGAATCACATGTCTTTTCAGTAAAAGAGTTATCAGTAAAAAAAAAAAAAAATCACTTTTGTTAATTGTATACTTAACTCTGTATTTTCATAGAAAAGACTCCTACTTACATTTTGAATATGATCATTTAAGCAACTGTGCTCATGTTTTACTGACCCTGATTAAGTCATTTACTTAACAAACGATGTTAATTTTAAATGCATATATTGTACAACTCAAAGATTTTATTACCCAGTGGTTTCAATACTTGGGGTTACTGACATCAGTTGAGCAGCATGTTATGAACTTAATATACTGCAGTTAATTCTAATAATAACCTTACTTTAGTTCTGTATCAGAAACCACTGAGGGCCCATTCAATAGCTACGACCTTCTTTTTTGTAACATACTCCTGATTGTGACCTATTCTCTCAGGCAGCAATGTGCTCAGGCGCAGTGACTCACCTTAGCTAGTGAATGCTTTAGGAGTGGGCTTATGAATTGCTGGCATCTGCAGGAGCTCTGAAAAGCCTGTTACTCCCAACCTGCTGCTATGCCAGCAGGGCAAGAAGCATCCAGCTTTGTTTTAGGATGGAAGGTTTCGAACTAGGCATCTGTGCTGGCTAATTTTTGACAGCCGGACACAAACTAGATTCACTTGGGAGGAGGGAACCTCAGAGGAACTCATTCCTTCAGGCCAGCCACTGATCTCATCAGTGGTACATTTTCTTGATTAACAATTGACACGGGAGGAGCCAACCCACTGTGGGTGGTACCACTCCTGGTCAGGTGGTCCTAGGTGGTAAAAGAAAGCAGATTGAATAAGCCACAGAGTAAGCCAGTAAGCTGTGTTTCTCTGTGGTCTCAGCTTCTGGTTCCTGCCTCCCTCAATGTGATGGGACCAAAACATATGAATGAAACAAACCCTTTGTCGAGTTAGTTTTAGTCAGTGTTTTCTCCGCTGACATCATTACGCTGTTTGCATCATCAGTCCTGAAACCTCCCCTCTGCATCGCCTTGTGATGTTAAAGTTTAGGCCACACTTTAACCTGCTCTTGGTTGTAGAGTCCGTTTCAAGCACTCAAAAGCATCTTTGCATCTGTGACTAAAGCAAACAGAAGTTCCCAGAGGAAGAACCATTGGTCCCACCACACATCCGAGAGCTGACAGACAGAATGAGGCTCTGAATCTGACTGTAAGATTCTTTGAGATCCATGTTCGCAACCACAGCAGCTGCTGCTTCAAATGGCACTTACAACTGTGGTGCACACCAACTCACCAACACAGCAGCTAATTCTGAGAAGCCGGACTGGCAGTCAGTCTGTACAGCTTACACACTGCTCACAAACTGCTTATACACACAATGTGCAAAATCCCCACACAGGGCATCTGCAAACCTAGTTTCTTGAGGCTCCCACCCTTTAGGAAGTGAGCCGGATGTCCCACTCACCGGGATTAATCACATTATCCCTCCCCATCCAGGGTTTCTCTTTTCCCTGGGGACTACTCGAAACACTGGATTTGCTCTCTTTTTGGCATTTAAGATTAAGATAATCGATCTTAAAATTAAGTAGAGTTTTTCAGTTTTGGATACTTGCTCTGTTTTGTAATGTGTTTCTTTCTTTTTTTTTTTTTAAAGATTTATTTTATTTATTATATGTAAGTACACTGTAGCTGTCTTCAGACACTCCAGAAGAGGGCGCCAGATCTCGTTACGGATGGTTGTGAGCCACCATGTGGATGCTGGGATTTGAACTTATCACCTTCGGAAGAGCAGTCNGTGCTTACAGAAGCCAGAAGCAGATATTGCATTATTAGATGGTTGTGAGCCGCCGCGTGGGTGCTGGGAATCCAACCTGAGTCCTTTGGAAGAGCAGCCAGAAGTGGACTTCACAGCTGAACCATCATCTATTCAGCTCTAGACATGAGATTTTACAAGTCACCTCCAAACATATTTCTGTCATAGAATCAATACTTCACATAAAAATTCTATAGCAGTATTATAACTAATAATTTATAATTTTAAGTGAAATGTTTATTTGCACACATTTTTAAAAAAATTTTCAACTAATTTAATTTTCATAGGTAGGCCAGGTGCAATGTTTTTTGCTTGGTGAACTGGCTAAACATAAAAATCCAGCAGGTCTTGTAACCGCTATTCCTTGACTCTAAGGTGAAGGAAACATTGATAAAACCATTTAAATGAGGAAGAAACAAGTTATAAGTCAACCCAAAGTAAATAGGACTGTGATATATCCACTCTCAGAATGTATGGCTGGTGGTATACTGGGAATCCTAGCACGTGTAAGACCAAGGGGACTATGGTGGACTCCAGGTGACCTTGGTCTATACTGTGAGACCCTGTTAAAAGCAAAAATCAACTTCCTTTCTCCACAGAAACCCACAGAAAAGAATGATTATGAAAAGCATACCCAACCATATTTAAAAAAAAACCACTTATCTGTTTATCTACACGGGATCATGCTATTTGCCAGCCTCAAGCCACAGGCGTATGCCGCCATGAACGATGTGGTTAAAAGTTGCTGTGTGGCCGGGCGTGGTGGCTCATGCCTTTAATCCCAGCACTTGGGAGGCAGAGGCAGGCGGATTTCTGAGTTCGAGGCCAGCCTGGTCTACAGAGTGAGTTCCAGGACAGCCAGGGCTATACAGAGAAACCCTGTCTCGAAAAACCAAAAAAAAAAAAAAAAGTTGCTGTGTGCTGAGGACGTCTCTCATACACTTACTTCTTGATCCACCAGTGAAACATCTGGCCTCAAGCCCTCGCAGTAATGCAGGTAACGGAGCGCATTTCCGGGCAGGTCTCCTCTGAGTAGGATGATGGCATCCTGCGGCATGGAGTCCAGAAGATTTCGTGCAAACTGATCAATCACATAATTGGTTCTTTGGTTACAAATGCTGAAAAAAAAAGATTTTTTAGCTAATTAAAACAGAAGTCTATGTTTTCCTCTCCCTCCATGTGTGTACAGTGTTTCAGAGTTTCCCATTTGGCTCTGAGAAGGCATACAGTTAAGCAAAACAGATTATGAGCTCAGTGGTCTGTCTGTCTGCCTGAGACAGGGTTTCTCCACATAGCTCTGGCTGTCCTGGAACTCACTCTGTGGACCATGCTGCCTGCTTCTGCTTCCTGAGGAAAGGCATGCGCCACACCATGCCCGCCCAGGATCCTCTCAGCTTCTTTAGAGGGTGCTAACAGAAACTCTCTTATCCCAAAGAGAAAAACAGAGAAAGTGATAAAGTAGAAAAGGGCTTGGCACCTGACGTGGGGCTGGCTCAGAGGTGCTTCCGTGGATACGCTGGGCAACCTGGGTAGCCTAACCTCTAGAAAGCCCACAACCCTCATAAGCCTCAAATCCAGTAATTGCTCCAGCAAACAGGCCAGCTGAGGAGAGAAGCCCCATTTTGTTATATCAAGGGGCTCAAAGGGTGTGGCTGGCCACTGTCTTGACAGAGTCTGTTCTTAAAGATCTGAGCTACCCTGTGAGCAGAGGTCACGGAACAGCTATAGGCCAGGAGGCTTAACCTGGCCTGCCACAGACTGTAGATGAGGGAAGGTTGGAGAGGCAGTTGTGGAAAGGTGGAAGGACAGACAGACACTGAAGACAGGGTAAGTGACAGGAGGCTCAGACTGGGAAATGACATGGGAGAGGGTGGAGAGAAAAGAGAGGGGGAGGGAGGGAGTGAGCTTGTGTCAGGTATAGAAGTCCCCAACAGAATTACCCTGGAGTTGGATAGCTCTAAGTCTGAGACTGTGTGTGTGTGTGTGTGTGTGTGTGTGTGTGTGTGTGAGTGATGGGGGTGTTAAAATCTGGAGCTACCTGTCTCTGTCCATTGCTGTGGAGCCTGAGACCTCTGAGGTTCCAGGGATGTACATGATACAGCTGTATGCCTCAACAGGGAGACACACCGAGAAGGCTGTGAAAGTATGAAGGCAGGCCTCTGCCTGTGTTCCTGTCAGTGCTGTGGCCACAGCCCACACTGCTAAGACACTTGGGAGACATTTCCAGGGAGCTTGATCTGGGGAGTCTCAGGGTAAGAGACCCTCCCAGCACATGGACTGCAAATCCAAGTGTGGCCAGCAGAGGGCCCTGACACATAAAGAAGGAAGATGGCTGCTGTGACGACAGCTCTGGTGGACACTGGACCCTTGTTCAATGCAGACTCCTCAACAGCATGAGTAAGGAAACACAGGGTCTGTAAGTTTAAACCACCCTGCTCCTGTGCATAAGTAGGAGTCTCCAGTTCTCAAGGGCACCCCAAAACAGACTGATGTAACACCCCAGCCCGCCATGTGGTTCTCTCTATTCCTACATATTTAGTAGGTTTTGACTGTATTTCAAGAAGTTTTGAATATTTTTAATGGGCTGGTGAGTCGGCACAGAGGGTAAAGGGCTTGCTGCCAAGCCTGATCACCTGAGTTTGACCCCTGGTAACCTAAGACATGATGGAGGGAGAGAACCAACTCCTTCAAGTTGTTCTCTAACCTCTCTGTGGCACCTGCATACCACCTCCCAAAGAGAAATAAGATACAATACAACTAAAACTATTCTTTTTAAGGAATGGTTTAAAATCAGGGTTCTATTTGCTATCCCCTTTAAAGGTTCATATTCTTTTGTTTACATGTTTTTCCATGGGCAGCAATACATTTTCTGAGTTTAATCTCCACCCTATTCCTTTCCCTCTGTTGGTATCAGGAGCTTTTAAAGCATCCTCTCCTGTCTGCCTAGCTTCTGTGCCGAGCCTCTTTGCTACACAGGACCCTTTGCTCTTCACGCCTTCCCCTCTTCCTCCTTCATCATTCTGACCTGGCACCCACCCCTTTCTTCTCTTCTTGGTTTCTTTCCTTTGCCATTCCCACACTCATTCTAAATGCTTGCTCACTGTATTGCCCATTGGCCACGGTTTGTCATCTTCAGGTTTGTGACCACTGGCAATGTTGGAGTGGACTTAGCAGTCTTATTGTATTTAAGTGTTTTCCATGTTTTGATGATATTGCTGCTACTGCAGTTTGTTGCTCTTCACTGGAAGAGTTAAACTTCTCAATGAGATCCTTTCCCCAAACCCAGAACCAACAGCTATGTAAATTCCTTGCAGAAATTCAAGAAACAACACGGCCCCACAGACGATCATAACCCTCCACCACTAACTTCCGAGATACTGAGATAGGTGGGATGCCAGGTAAAGATTTCAGAAGTGTTCTGGCAACAGTGGTGAGACAAAAGAAGATACCAAGAAGCAGAAGAATTTAATCCAGGATCTAGAGAGGGACGTCAGCAGCCCAGAGGACAAGTAAGCAAGAAGGATGAGAAAATGAGCAACATGGAAGAAAAACTGAGATTTCGGAAGTGGGGGAAAGGAAAGGAGAAGAAAGGTTGGAAGAGAAACCCTCAACGAATCAGGTTAAAGCATGCTGGAAAACATCACTAGTAGATTTGCCCGAGCCAAAGAAGGACCGTGGGAGATGGAGAACAAGGTTAATGAAATACAACATTCAAATGCCAATAAGGAAAAAAAAAGCAGACATAACTACACTGTCCATGAACTCTGGAATACAATCAAGATGCCATATCCAAGAACCCACCAGCAAGGAGAAAGAAGAGGACACCATGGTAGCAGGACATTACCTAAAGTTAGGGAAAGAAGTGGACATTCAAACACAAGGAACATCTAAAACCCATATGCACATGACCACAGAAGACACTCTCAAGAGCATACACATGTCAAAACTCGAAGCAAAGAAACAGTAACAAAAGCTGTGAAGGGAACACACCAACTCCCCCACACAGGTAGAAGCACGAGGCTAACACCAGCCCTTTCACACCAACTCCCCCACACAGGTAGAAGCACGAGGCTAACACCAGCCCTTTCACACCAACTCCCCCACACAGGTAGAAGCACGAGGCTAACACCAGCCCTTTCACACCAACTCCCCCACACAGGTAGAAGCACGAGGCTAACACCAGCCCTTTCACACCAACTTCCCCACACAGGTAGAAGCACAAGGATAACACCAGCTCTTTTATCAACAGCCCTCAAATCCAGGAAAGCATGGAAGCATGGCTTGCGAGCTCCTAACATAGGTAGCTGCCAAGCAAGAACATGATATTCAGCAAAGGGCTCTTTAAACTGGATGGAAAAAGCTGGGTGTGGTGGTGCTCGCCTTTAGTCCTAACACTGGGGAGCCAGAAGCAGGCAGATCTCGGAGTTCAAGGCCAGCCCAGTCTACAAAGTGAGTTTCAGGCCAGCCAGAGGTACACAGAAAAGTCCTGTTTCAAACAAACAAATGGACAGACAGACAAAATTGATACAGAAATAAAGAAATTTCAAGGCAAGCACAAACTGATGGAGTTCATGACTGCCAAACAGGCATAAAAGAAGATACTTAAGGAACTACACACAGTGGAAGGAGAAAGACACACTGGTAAGGTACCTACAGACAGAGCCAATGGTTGGAAGTAAATAGAGAGAAAAAAAGGAAAGAAAAAGCTAGCATAATTAGACTAATAAAGTGGACTCCAAACCCAAATTAGTCAGAAGCATAAGGAAGGCTACTGATGATTAATAAAGAGCAACTCATCAAGATGAAATAGCTGCAAAACATATGTGTCAAATGTCAGGGAAGGTTCTCAATCTGCAAAACAAGCCTTAATGGACATAGTCACCAAGACAATGACAGAAGATGCTTTCAGTGTTCCACTGCCATCGCTAAAAACATCCAACAAACCCAGCAAAGCAATGTCACAGGTAAATGCCACACAGGTCAAATGGGCCTCACACATAGATGTGCAACAAAATCAGAACACATATTCATTTCAGCAATCCGCAGAACCTTCTCCAAAATAGATTACACTCCAGGCCATAAAATCAAGTACAAATATAAAATACAACCAGATACCAAATACAAAATAACACAACCCTCTGATGTCTGTAAGATCACAGTATAATAAAACTAGAAATCAATACCAAGAAAAATTACAGAAGTCACAATTTTGTGGAGACTGATCATTATACTCTTGTATGAATAATGGGTTATTGAAGAAATCAGGATAGAAATGAAAAAGTTCCTGGAATCAGAAATAAAATTAATATAATTTAAACTGAAAAGGGGATGATTATCACAGATCCCAACTAAATCCAGAGAATCATCAGGGAGTACTTTGAAAACTTATTTTTTAAAAATCGAAAATTTAGAATAAATAGATAAATTCCTAGACACATAAGACCTACCAAGAATAAATCAAGAGGACATAAACTTAAATAGATCCATAAAAACTGCTGAGATTAAAATAGCAATAAAAACCCTACTATCAAGAATAGTTCTGTTCACACAGATTCAGTGGGAGAATCCTACGATTTCTTTATCAATGTTACTTAAACTAGTCTATGAGACAGAAAGGGAGCAAGCACTACCAAACTAAAGCCAGATAAGGACACAGCACAAGAAACTCTAGAGCAATTTCCCTGGTGTTCAAGGTACAAAATTTCCCAGTAATTTTTTTTTAACTGGCTTAGTAGTAAAGAGCACACACTGCTTTTTGAAAGGACCCCAATTTAGTACCTAGCACCTATACTGGGTGGCTTACAAAGCCCCAAAAGCTCTAGCTTCAGGGCAATCCAATATCTCTAATATCTGTGGGTCACTGTACTCAGATGTGCATATATCCCCCACATATACATAATTTAAAATAAAATAATACATCTTTTAAATTCTTAGAAATTGAATTAAAGAACACATTAAGAAAACCATGTACTATGGCCAAGTTGTTTTAACCCTAGAGATGCAAGTCTGTTTCAACATACACAAATCAGTAAGATTAACTGAGTACATAAAGGCTTAGTACATAAAGTGTATGTTCATCTTGACTGATGCACAAAAAGTCACAATGCTCAACATTCTTCCATAATAAAAGCTACGAAGTCATTAAGAATAGAAGGAACATATCTCAACATAATAAAGACTATATGTAACAAGCCTAGCGACAATATAATAGTAAGTGGGGGAAATTGAGAGAATGTCCTCTAAAACCTACAAGACAAGGGTGCCCACTCTCTCCTCTCTAGTCTTATTCAATATGACTCTTGAAGTCTCTGCTAGAGCAAATAGACAACAGTAACAAGTAAATTCACACAAACAGAAAGAAGCCAATTTATCCCTATTTACAGACAGCATGATCCTTTATTTAAAAGACCCTAAAGACTCTACCAGAAACTCTTAGAACAGATAAACACTTTCAGCAAAGTATCAGGATTCAAAATCAGAACAGAAACACTCTCAGTTTTCTATATGCCAATAACGAACTTTCTAAGAAAGAAATCAATAAAACCAAACACAACAACAACATACACCCCATTCACAATCATTCTAAAAGATGTCTAGGAATCACCCTAATCAGGGAGGAAGAGACCTGTACAGTAAAAACTTAGATACCAAGGAATCTCATGGAGATACTAAAAGATGGAACGACTTCCCATGCTCATGATTAGGCAGAATTAATAGAAGGAAAATGGCCATAGTATCTACAACAACCAATTGAATCTGTATAATGCCTATCAAGACCCCAGTGACTTGCCTCACAAAGTTAGAAAAGGTCCTAAAATCCACATGGAAGCACAAAGGACCCTGAATAACTAAAGAGTCCTGAAGGGACAGACTAATGCTGGAACTATCTGTTGCTGGGACACAGTCAAAACAAAACAAAAACAAAACAAAACAAAACAAAACAAAACAAAACAAAACAAAACAAAACAAAACAAAACAAAACATGGTATTGGAACAAAACCAGCCAGGTAGACCAGTAGGCTAGGAAGAAGATCTAGAAATAAATCCATACCGTTAGAGCCACCAAATGTTTAAAAAGCTATCAAAAACAAACTTGAAAGAAAAAAGATAGTTTGCTTAATGATGCTGCTGGGAAAACTAGGTTTCTGTGTTAGAAGAATTTCTCACACACCCACCCCAAACAATTCAAAGGGTATCAAAGTCCGTTATGTAGGACTTGAGGCTTTGAAACTGCAAGAGGACTACACGAGTACCACATGTCACGTTACAGGCACAGGAAAGGGTTTTCTGAACAAGCTCCACAGCGCAGAGAATAATTCCAGGAGGTGACGAGCAGGAGGACATGAAATTAAGACGCTTCTGCGGAGCTGAGGAACAACCACGAGCGGAGAACCGAAAAACAATGCGGACCGCACCACACACTGACAGGGTCAATATACAAGATACACAAAACTGCAATCAATAAGCAGGCTAATAAATTGAATACAGTTTCAAAAGAAGGAATACAAATGGCCAATACATACTTGAAAGAGTGTCTAACATCCTCAGCCGTGAGGGAAACGCAGATTACAACAGCTCAGACCAGTGATTCCCAAGATTCCCAATGCTGCCACCCTAAAGCACCTTTCCTTATGTTGTGTGACCCCCCCAGCCATAAAATCATTTTTGTTGCTACTTTATAACAGTAACTTTGCTACTATTATGAATAGTAATGTAAATGTTTATGTTTTCTGATACTCTTAGGTGACCCCTGTGAAAGGATCATTTGATTCCTCGAGGGGGTCGGGACCCACAGGTTGAGAACTAATGGCTTAGGCAGTTCCAGCTCACTCTAGCCAGAACAGTTATCCATAAGAAAACAAATAAGAAGAATAAAGGATTCAAGGAAAGAGGGATCTTTATCCACGATTGAAGGGCAAGCTTGCACAGCCACAGAGGAAGTAAGTATGTCACTTTCTAAAATCTGAAACTAGAGTGACTATATTACTCAGAACACTGCTCTTGAGCATGGAAGTAAAAGAGGGTATATGATCACAGCAGATATGCCTACACATCCGTGCACTACGAACGTTAGTCAGGAAATGAAACCAGCACAGTCCATCAACAGGTAGGTGGACAATCAAAACATGGCACACATCCACACTGGGATTTTATACAGTGATACAAGTTGAATCATGACATCTGCAAGAGAGTGGAGGCAGCTGCAATCACTATGACAAGCTAAACAGCCACGCGCAGAAAGACCAGTGCTGCAGTGTCCCGTCACAAGTGGACTGTAGACCCAGAATGATGTGTGTATGTACATATGCATGTATGTATGCATATGTATGTATGTGTGTCTATGTATGAATGTACACATATGTACATTATGGACATGGGTATGTGCATATGCATGCATGCATACATATATGCACATGTATATGTATATGTGTGTGTGTGTATGTGTGCAAGAATGTATATATGTATAAATATGTGTGTGTGTTTGCAAGTCAAAAAACTAGAAAGGGGTCATGAGAGGGGAGGAAGAATTCTTTTATCTGTTTTTTTTTAAAGATTTATATATTTATTATATGTAAGTACATTGTAGCTGTCTTCAAACACTCCAGAAGAGGGGGTCAGATCGCCTTACAGATGGTTGTGAGCCACCATGTGGTTGCTGGGATTTGAACTCAGGACCTTCAGAAGAGCAGTTGGGTGCTCTTACCCACTGAGCCATCTCACCAGCCCCCGTTTGTTTTTGCTTTTTTTTTTTTTTTAAATAAGATTTATTTATTTATTTTATGTATGTGTGTACACTGTAGCTGTCTACAGACACACCAGAAGAGGGCATCAGATCTCATTACAGATGGTTGTGGGCCACCTTGTGAATCAAACTTCTGGAAGAGCAATCATCTCTCTAGCTTCCAGGAGGAGTTCTTAAAGAAGGAGGTAACGGAAAGGAGAAGCTCATGGGGGGGAGTGAGAACTGCATGATGATGCTAAACATAGCCCACCCGCTAACCCAAAGAATTTACTTCTTACTTAACTTATTACTTCATTTTCAGATAGGATTTCTCTGTATAGAGCCCTGTCTGTCCTGGAACTCTTTATGTAGACCAGGCTAGCTTGGAACTCATGGAGATCTACCTGCTTCTGCCTCCCAAGTGCTGGGATTAAAGGCATGCACCACTATGCCCCACAAGAATTAATTTTAAAACGTTAAGTTGCAAGAGAAAATTCAGGCTTTTAAAATTATACAAGTCAAAGTTGCTATACAGAATTAAAGAGCTGTGTCTTCTGCTCTTATAACTTGATACTGATAGAAATACATGAAATGTCATTTAATACTTGAACAGTTTGTTGGTTACTATGGAGTTTTCATTGTAAGGTTATTTAAAATTTTTGAAAAAAAAACTGTAATACTTATCGTCAGTGATAGCTAACTTTTAGAACTTTTTTTTCCTCGTTCCGGTCAGCCCTGCTCGTTCTGCTCTTGCCCTGCTGGCCCCAGGCGGCCCCCATTCGGCCCCACTTGCTCCGGCCAGCTTCGCACGCTCTGGCTGGCCCGTTTGCTCTGGTCGGCCCTGCTCGATCTGGCCAGCCCCACTCGCTTCGGTGGGTTCCACTTGCTCTCTCTGGTCCAAGGATTCATTTATTATTATTATTCATAAGTACACTGTAGCTGACTTCAGACGCACCAGAGGAGGGCGTCAGATCTCATTACGGGTGGTTGTAAGCAGTAGGGTGCTCTTACCCGCTGATCCATCTCACCAGCCCCAACTATTAGAACTTAACTTTAAAATAACAAATACTCTACTCCAAGGTTAAATGGAAAAGGGCCAGGTATTACTCAAAAGTTGAAAATATTGAAACATAAAGGGAATTATTTTAGAACATACAATATCCTCAAACCTTTCAATTCTCCACCTAAGGGTATTTTAATTATGACATTTTACATATGCCCAGATTCTTTAGTGTGTCTCCTGAGTTCTTAGAGGCACGTGCATGGCTTCCACACGTTTTCCAACCTAGGCATCATGCCTGACTGCTCTCACTGGCTGGCCTTAGAAATCAGAAGGAAACAGAACCGTCCTAAGATCCACAGGGCCCAATGTCTCAGGCCTAAGTCCCACTCTTCAGGAAGGTAACCGGGTGCTGTTACCTGTAATTTGAGTACACTTGATAAGCAACAAAAAGGGCTGCTGACAGCCACTCCAGGTTCCGAATCCCAGTACAGTGGAGCACTCGGTTAGTCTCAGACACAAGCGTGGCCAAACCGAGGCCAGCGAGGACAGCCACCACTGCGTTGCTTTGCATCCAGAATCGTTCCACCTGGAAGGAGACACACACACACACACAGTCCAGTCCAGCTGACAGGTTTACTTGATCAATGGCAACAGTTATCTCTTAGCTCAGCTGCTTACACCTAGTATCAATAGGCTTTGTTAATCCTCCTTTCCAAACCAGCCCTGGGTCAATTTCTTTCCCAGTATTCCAATGTTCCTTCTTCCTAACTGGGCATGTGCCCACAGTCTCCTTAGAACCACAGGCTTCATATGCACTCCAGCAACATAGGTGGAGGAGAGACAGAAATGACTTGGCTTTCCTCTGGGGAGAAAGAGTTCCTCCTTTCCCTATCTACTCCCAGATGTCATTTTGTGGGATGAGGAGGACTAGTCCATAGAAAACTGACAGCTTCCACTGGGCCAACAGTCTTCTCCTTCCCTCTGTGTCACAGAAGTGAGCCCCCCACAGTGGACTCTCCTAGAGGGTCTGCTGGGTGGGGCTGACTGGTGTGCAGCACTGCTCTTAGGTGGTGGCTAGGACTGCCTGCCTTGAAGACAGCACACAAGCCCCTTGCTCACAGGAAGAAGACAGTTCTCCAGTCTCGGCCTCCCCAGTACTTAGGGTGATCCCCCAGCAGCTCAGAGGGGCTCCCTTTTCTTTCTCAGTTGGTTCAAATCTTAGAGGGTCAAGTAGAGCACTGGTTATTAGGTTTCAGGAACATACACGCAGAAGATCAGGCAGGGTCAGCTTTCTAAACAGGGCTACTGTACATCTATGGTTTCTAGTATGAGGACTAATAGAATCAGGATGGACAGTCCATGACTGTGGTCCCAGCACTCAGGAACGTGAAGTGGGAAGATAGACTGGGCTATGGTGAAACCTTGTCTCAAACAAAACAAAACACAAACAAAAATCCTTATCTCCATCTCAGAGATGGCTGCCAGAAAAAAACACAAGCACTATGCATGCTTGCACGGGCTTGAGAGAAGCTGCTAGAAGAAGACATGGCAGGAGTCCCTTCCTCCCCTCCATCCACAGCTCTTGTTATTCTATAAGGAATTCCAGGCAAAAGGCAGCAGTTTCCTGTATTTGCAAGAATGCACACACAGAATTATGAAGTCTATCTTGGGCTTTTTTATTTTATTTAACTACTCTATGTAGTTAAATAACAAACTTTATGTATCTACTCTGTAAAGATACAGTATCTTTGCTTGCTTGCTTGTTTTGAGACAGGATCTTATAGCTCTCAGGATGTCCTCGAACACACTATGTAACAAAAACTGGCCTCGATCTCCTGCCGAAGCCTCCCTAGTGTTGGGATTATGTGTATATATTATATATTCACTAGTTCTGAATTAGTTTGTCCTTTAAAAAGGTTCGTGAAGGGAAAATTTGTACAATCTTCACAAATTTACCATTTAAAAGACATATTGAATTAAAACTTACCACGCCCATGAAAAGTGGTTTTGAAATATCTAAATTTGCTCTCCAAGCAAAGAATAACGAATACAGGCAAAGCATTCCAGTGAAAAGCCATACTACCGACGACTTCCGTCTGTCCCTAGAAAAACCAAAATGCATCCAAATTAACTACGTGTATTAATATCAATCATTAAGATACATAGCTTTGAAGTACTGGGGAATATATACAGCTTGAAAACTTTCTATTTTTAAAGAGAAAGAGCAAAATCTCTGCAGCACAGGTGAAGCCAGACGAGTAGCAAGCGCACTACAGCCCAGTTAACTCGCAACGGTGCAGGGGCAGACAGGAGCTCACGGAAAGCACACACAGTAGCAGTCCTGCCAAACATAAGCGTCACGGAGCACATGTAAATACAAACACAGTTTTCTGCTAAAAAAGAAAGGTTTAAAATGGCAAATTTCAAACTAAGAATTCAGCAGTGATGAGACAAAGTACACTACAATTCCTGAGAAAAGAAGGTAAGTTGGAAATCTCCATCGATATCCTTAATCTACAGGCACTGGCTTAGTGATCTGGCATCCAGATACACATCTTCAAGCAATAACCAACAGTGCAAATAGACACCAATCCATGAGTGCTTTAGTACCAGTTATAGCAGTGGAAAGGTGGAAGCAATTTAATGAGCCTCAAACAGGAGAACACTTAATTTCCCAGTACATCTGCAGACACAGCTCAGCCCAGTGGTGGAATACTTGCTATGCATGTACAGGGCCCTGGGTTCATTCCTCAGC